>JACEEZ010007418.1:23699-46199 GCA_016584305.1 Chionoecetes opilio | reverse complement strand
CACACACACACACAACACACGACAACTGAGTTGTATAGGTGCCAAGGATGAGTTATGTTCCGTCGCCTAAATCATCATATGAAAGTCGTTGGCATCATACCTGCGAACAGAAAAGATTGAGCACTTTGGTTTGGATGTCACTATGGTTTTGGCCATTGTTCACAAGAATGGCAGCAATCAACACGAACCACGCACACTCTAAATGAAACACAAACTACGGAAAGCTGTACAAGTAAGGATATTTTGCCAGTGTGTCACTTGTGTTAGTAAGGAGCTTGGTTGTCTGTGCTTAACAGCTTGTCACCTCAGCACAGGTACCTACACGTAGCTATGCCCTCCCTCACACCTTGACCCCGTGCAAGAACAGTGTGTTGTGTGGAGCCCTGTGTGACATTTTCACCGGCCTGCACACTCTACCAGTCCATTCTCAACATCGACACCACAACCTGTGTTGAGGGGCCACCGTCAGTGTTAAGGTCCTGTTGGCACAACCGTATACGTAAAGACATCATGGATTATAGTTATTGCTGGTATACCATGATCTTGTTTCTAATTGTTGTAATCGGTATCATTGGCATGCCCCCTCCTTCCTTAATGCCTCCTGCCCCCTGTCCCTATATGTAACATGTGACTCGGGGGGTTACGATGACAGTGTGCTGCGTGTATGCGGTGCCGCAATGTAGCCATGGAGCGTGATGGTGAAGTGGCGCCTGTTGAGGGTGGTATACGAACATTCAGACCTGGAAGGGACCGTCACATGCCATGGAGTTTAACTTTTTGGATGAGAGAAGATGATGAAAAACTTATTGTATCGATGATTCGCCAAATAGGAATATGCGCAGTGGTATTGGCACCGCTAGCAAGGAAGATTTAAAAAGACTGAAAGATACAGAGCCGCAACAAGATGTCCCAAAGGTATTTGAAATATTTATCATGAGGAAAAACTGTCACTTAAATCATCAACCGGAGAAATGGGAAAGAGGTGTTGATTATTGTGTTCAGGTGTTCAGAGGTCTATCAACTTTGAAGGGGACTGATTTTTGTGGACAAGAGATAGATGAGGTCATGGGAACAAGTTTAAGGAGATACATGACAAAAGAGATATCATAAGTATAGCTTTCCGTTCAGATCCATTGAGCTGGGAATAACTGGATAAAAGGTGGTACTACATGCCGGGAATATTCCCAATCATGCAAGGCTGGATAATAGTAGTTTTGAGGCGGGACATACGACATAGTTCCTGTAGTACAACGGAAAAAACTACGTAAACACACACACACACACACACACACAACACAAAGAAAATAAGAATTACAAGAGGCCGTGAGTTCGTACCAAAGTAAGGGCCTGGAAATACCACACACACACACAACAGACACAACACACACTACCCAACACACAACACAACACACACACCACTAACCTTGTATAGGTGCCAGACGATGGAGTGTCCGCGCCAAAAGTCAATTCATATGGGAAATCGTTGGAAATTTACCTGCGCAGGAAGATTGAGCAGTTGTGTGTGTGTGTCACTGGCTTTGAATGTCACACATGGCAAAATCACCCTGACACAGCCACTCTTAAATGTAAAACAAAAATACTGGTAAAGCTGTGACAAGTGAAGGATTTTCATGCACGCTGTCAGTTGTGTTTACATACGATACATTAAGTCTGTGTTCAGCCTTGGTCACCCACCGTCCTTACACGCTAGACTTGCCTCCCTCACACCTGAAACCCCCTCCAGAGAACAGTGGGTGTTGGTGTGGAGCACCTGTGACAGTTTTGCAACTCCTGGATGCACTCACCAGTACCTGATCTCAACATCGACCCCCACCTGTTTGAGGCGCCACCGTCAGTGAAGTCCTGTTTGGGCACAAACGTAACGTAAAGACATCATGGATTCAGTAGATTATTGCTAGTCTAACTGTCATAGTTGATGTTGTATGTTATTGGCATTGCCCCCTCCTCCTTAATGCTCCTGCCCCCTGTTTCCCTGATATCTAACGATGACTCACGTGGGTTACGATGACGTCGGTCTGCGTGTATGCAGCGGCCTGCATTGGTAGCGTGAGCGTGATGGTGAAAGTGGTTGACGCTGTGTAGTGGTATACACACTTAGACTGGGAAATGGGACCCACATGCCATGGAGTCACTTATTTGGATGGATACCTGATGAAAAAATTATGTATCGATGATTGACCAGATAGGAATATAGCAGTGGTTTGTAGCATAGAAGGAAGATTTTATAGAAAGATTGAAAGAATACGAGACCAGAAAAGATAGTCCAACTCACCAAGTTTGAATATTTATCATACAGGAAAAACTGAACTAAACGATCACCTGAGAAAAAGGGCAAGAGGTGATCTGATTATTTGTTCAGGTTTGAGCGAGGAAGGGTCCCTATAACATTTGAGAGATAGACGTGAACTTTTTGGGGACCAAGAACACAAGGTCATGGGAACTAGTTTAAGAGGACTACATACAAAAAGTAGTATCAATAATATAGCTCCGTTCAAATCCATTGAGCTGCGAATAACCGATAAGAAGGTACGTACATGCGGGAAATACGCAATTCAATGCAAGCTGGATAAAGTAGTTTGGAAAGGGACATTACGAAAGTTTCCCGTATGTTCAAACTGGTAAAAAAACTACGTAAACATATCACCACACACACAAAACACATAAGAAAATCAGGAATCTACAAGAGCCGTGAACTACACCAGTAGTTCCTGAAACACCACACACACACGAACATACACACAGACATAACACACACACAACACACGCCCAAAAACAAATTGTTAGGTTGCCAGACGATGGAGTTGTTCCTCGCCAAAGTCAATTATATGAATCGTTGGCATCAATTACCTTGCGAACAAAAGAATGAGCATTTGTGTGTGTGTGTGATGTCACTTGGTTTTGCATGTTCACAAGAGATGGCAATCACCTGAACACGCCACTCTTAAATGTAGCAAACAAAACTGGTAAACGCTTGAACAATGAAATATTTATGCACGACTGTCAAGTTGTGTTTAGTATAAGGATTGATTGGTTGTCTGTTCAGCTTGGCACTCACACGGTAGCCCCTACACGCTAGACTAATGCCCTCCCTCACACCCTTGGAACCCCGTCCAAGAACATGGGTTCGGGGAGCACCTGTGACAGTTTTCACCTGCCTGGATGCACTCACCAAGTACCTGATGCTCAACATGGTAGCCCACCACTGTGTTGTGGGCGCCACCGTCAGTTTAAGGTCCTGTGGGACACCGTATACGTAAAGTACATCATGGTTAAAGTAGATATTATTGTAGATGACCATGACCATTGTTATTATTGTTGTATCGATATGGCAGTGCCCCCTCCTTCCTAAGCATCCTGCCCCATGTTCACCAAATTCTAACAGATGACTCACGGTTACGATGACATCTTGTCTGCGTGTCAATTACGTGCTGCAATTGTAGCGTGAGCGTGATGGTGAAAGTTTGGGGGCGCTGTTGTAGGGTGGTATACAACACAGAACCTGGGGAAGGGGACGCACAGCCATGAGTTTACTTGTTGTGAGGAGATGATGAAAAAACTTATGTATCAGATTTCGCCAAGCATAGGATTGCGAACTGTTAGCGTACGCATAGAAGGAAGATTTAAAGATTGAAAGAATACAGAGACAGCACAAAGATATTCCCAACTCCAGTTGAAATATTTATCATACGAGGAAAACTGTCAAAATTATCATCCAACCCTGGAGAAAAGAAAGAGTGATCTGATTATTGTGTTCAGGGTTCAAGAGGGTTAAACATTTTAAAGAGATGACGTGTTTGTGGACCAGAGAGATACGAAGGTCTGCAACAGTTTAGAGGACCTACTACAAAAGAGATATCAATAAGTATAGCTTCCGTTCAATCCATTGACTGCGATAACTGGAAAAAGTGTACGTAATGCCGGGATATTCGCCAATTTGCAAAGGGAATGAGTTGAGGCGGACGTCACTTCCTGTATGTAATGGAAAACTAGTACAACACAAAACACACAAAACTAAGAATAGACAAGAGTGTAACCTACACAGGTAAAGTTCTGAAAAAACAAACACACACCACACACCACACCAACACACAACCAACCACCCAAAATATTGTATGTACCGACAGTTACTCTCGCCAATCACATAGGGAAGTCTGGCATCAATTACCTGGAAAGATTGAGCCTTTGGGTTGTATGTATGTTGCATTGTTACAGAGGATACGAAAGCCATTTAAATGTAAAAAAAAATACGTAAGTTGCAATAATTTTTATGCCTCGATTCAATTGTGTATATAGATGATTGGGTGTTCAGCTGGTACTCCGGACGCCTCCGCTAGATATGTCTATGAGCGGCCAGACGTGGGTGTTGTTGACACCTGTGTGAGTACATGCCGACACCACACAACAAAAAAACACACCGGTGCCAGTCAGTACGTGCCAACATAAGAAACACAATAAAACAGAAAACCAACATATAATATAACAGCCCCCCCTAACCCCTCCTGCCGCCATGCTAGTGCCACGGTACGATACATCGGGCCTGCGCCTGTTGAGCGGACGTAGGTAAAGGTCCTGTTGGTACAACACTAAACGTAAACGACATCCGGATTACTATTATGAATAAACATTGTATCGAATTCGACAGTTCGTAGTTTGGCAATAGAAATCAAAATACAACCAGCACAAGTTCCCAACCGATTTGAAATATCACGGAAGTACATAAACATCCAACCTGAACAGGGAAGGGTGCTGATTTTTGCAGGGCGGGGTTTACATTTTGAAGGATGCGTGTTTTGTGGAAAGAATCAGACTGGGACAAAGGGATACATCAAAAGATAAATAGAAACTTTGTTCGATATTGACCGATAATGATAGAGTGGTGTACATGGAAATTGCAATTAAGAAGGCTGAAATTAGTAGTTTTGGGAGGCGGACAGTACGACATAGTCCGTATGTTACAGGGTAATAAATACGTAAACACACACACACACACACACACACACAACACACATAAAAAAATAAGAATCTACAAGAGCGTGAGACCTACACCAGTGTTCCAACACACAACACACACACACCCACACAACCACACCACACACACACACACTAACTTGTATAGGTGCCAGACGATGGAGTTGTTCCGTCGCCAAAAGTCAATTCATATGGGAAGTCGTTGGCATCAATTACCTGCGAACAGAAAAGATTGAGCACTTTGTGTATGTGTGTGATGTCACTTTGGTTTTGCATTGTTCACAAGAGATGGCAGCATCACCCTGACACACGCCACTCTTAAATGTAGAAACACAAAAATACTGGTAAAGCTGTGACAAGTGAAGGATATTTTATGCCACGACTGTCAAGTTGTGTTTAGTATAAGGATGCATTGGTTGTCTGTGTTCAGCCTTGGTCACCTCACACGGTACGCCCCTACACGCTAGACTATGCCCTCCCTCACACCCTTGGAACCCCCGTCCCAGAGAACAGTGGGTGTTGGTGTGGAGCACCTGTGTGACAGTTTTCCACCTGCCTGGATGCACTCACCAGTACGTAGATCTCAACATCGGAGCCCACCACCTGTGTTGAGGGCGCCACCGTCAGTGTTAAGGTCCTGTTGGGCACAACACGTATACGTAAAGACATCATGGATTATAGTAGTATTATTGCTAGTATAACCATGATCATTGTTATTATTGTTGTAATCGGTATTATTGGCATTGCCCCCTCCTTCCTTAATGCCTCCTGCCCCCCTGTTTCCCCTATATGTCTAACAGATGACTCACGGGGGGGTTACGATGACAGTCGTGGTCTGCGTGTATGCGGTGCCTGCAATTGTAGCCGTGAGCGTGATGGTGAAAGTGGTGGCGCTGTTGTAGGTGTGGTATACGAACACTTCAGAACCTGGGGAAGGGGACCGTCACATGCCATGGAGTTTACTTATTTGGATGAGGAGATGATGAAAAAACTTATTGTATCGATGATTCGACCAAGATAGGAATATGCAGCAGTGGTTTGGTCACCGCATAGAAGGAAAGATTTAAGAAAGATTGAAAGAATACAGAGACCAGCAACAAAGATAGTCCCAACTCCCAAGTTTGAAATATTTATCATACGAGGAAAAACTGTCAACATTAAATCATCCAACCCTGGAGAAAAAGGGAAAGAGGTGATCTGATTATTGTGTTCAGGGTTTCAGAGGGTCTATAACATTTTGAAAGAGATGACGTGTTTTTGTGGGACCAGAGAGATACGAGAGGTCATGGGAACAAGTTTAAGAGGACTACATACAAAAAGAGATATCAATAAGTATAGCTTTCCGTTCAGATCCATTGAGCTGCGGAATAACCTGGATAAGAAGGTGGTACGTACATGCCGGGAATATTCGCCAATTCAATGCAAGGCTGGATAATAGTAGTTTTGGAGGCGGGACAGTACGAGCATAGTTCCTGTATGTTACAACTGGGTAAATAAAACTACGTAAACACACACACACACACACACACACACAAACACACATAAGAAAATAAGGAATCTACAAGAGGCCGTGAGACCTACACCAGGTAGTTCCTGAAACACACACACACACACACACACACACACACACACACACACACACACACACACACACACACACACACACACACACACACACTAACTTGTATAGGTGCCAGACGATGGAGTTGTTCCGTCGCCAAAAGTCAATTCATATGGGAAGTCGTTGGCATCAATTACCTGCGAACAGAAAAGATTGAGCACTTTGTGTGTGTGTGTGATGTCACTTTGGTTTTGCATTGTTCACAAGAGATGGCAGCATCACCCTGACACACGCCACTCTTAAATGTAGAAACACAAAAATACTGGTAAAGCTGTGACAAGTGAAGGATATTTTATGCCACGACTGTCAAGTTGTGTTTAGTATAAGGATGCATTGGTTGTCTGTGTTCAGCCTTGGTCACCTCACACGGTACGCCCCTACACGCTAGACTATGCCCTCCCTCACACCCTTGGAACCCCCGTCCCAGAGAACAGTGGGTGTTGGTGTGGAGCACCTGTGTGACAGTTTTCCACCTGCCTGGATGCACTCACCAGTACGCTGATCTCAACATCGGAGCCCACCACCTGTGTTGAGGGCGCCACCGTCAGTGTTAAGGTCCTGTTGGGCACAACACGTATACGTAAAGACATCATGGATTATAGTAGTATTATTGCTAGTATAACCATGATCATTGTTATTATTGTTGTAATCGGTATTATTGGCATTGCCCCCTCCTTCCTTAATGCCTCCTGCCCCCCTGTTTCCCCTATATGTCTAACAGATGACTCACGGGGGGGTTACGATGACAGTCGTGGTCTGCGTGTATGCGGTGCCTGCAATTGTAGCCGTGAGCGTGATGGTGAAAGTGGTGGCGCTGTTGTAGGTGTGGTATACGAACACTTCAGAACCTGGGGAAGGGGACCGTCACATGCCATGGAGTTTACTTATTTGGATGAGGAGATGATGAAAAAACTTATTGTATCGATGATTCGACCAAGATAGGAATATGCAGCAGTGGTTTGGTCACCGCATAGAAGGAAAGATTTAAGAAAGATTGAAAGAATACAGAGACCAGCAACAAAGATAGTCCCAACTCCCAAGTTTGAAATATTTATCATACGAGGAAAAACTGTCAACATTAAACCATCCAACCCTGGAGGAAAAAGGGAAAGAGGTGATCTGATTATTGTGTTCAGGGTTTCAGAGGGTCTATAACATTTTGAAAGAGATGACGTGTTTTTGTGGGACCAGAGAGATACGAGGGTCATGGGAACAAGTTTAAGAGGACTACATACAAAAAGAGATATCAATAAGTATAGCTTTCCGTTCAGATCCATTGAGCTGCGGAATAACCTGGATAAGAAGGTGGTACGTACATGCCGGGAATATTCGCCAATTCAATGCAAGGCTGGATAATAGTAGTTTTGGAGGCGGGACAGTACGAGCATAGTTCCTGTATGTTACAACTGGGTAAATAAAAACTACGTAAATACACACACACGAAACACACGACACACATAAGAACATAAGAAAATAAGGAATCTACAAGAGGCCGTGAGACCTACACCGGGTAGTTCCTGAAACACACACACACACACACACACACACACACACACACCACAAAAACCCACACACACACACACACACACACAACACACCCCAAAACTAACTTGTATAGGTGCCAGACGATGGAGTTGTTCCGTCGCCAAAAGTCAATTCATATGGGAAGTCGTTGGCATCAATTACCTGCGAACAGAAAAGATTGAGCACTTTGTGTGTGTGTTTTGATGTCACTTGGTTTTGCATTGTTCACAAGAGATGGCAGCATCACCCTGACACACCCCACTCTTAAATGTAGAAACACAAAAATACTGGTAAAGCTGTGACAAGTGAAGGATATTTATGCCACGACTGTCAAGTTGTGTTTAGTATAAGGATGCATTGTTTGTCTGTGTTCAGCCTTGGTCACCTCACACGGTACGCCCCTACACGCTAGACTATGCCCTCCCTCACACCCTTGGAACCCCCGTCCCAGAGAACAGTGGGTGTTGGTGTGGAGCCCCCTGTGTGACAGTTTTCCACCTGCCTGGATGCACTCACCAGTACGTAGATCTCAACATCGGAGCCCACCACCTGTGTTGAGGGCGCCACCGTCAGTGTTAAGGTCCTGTTGGGCACAACACGTATACGTAAAGACATCATGGATTATAGTAGTATTATTGCTAGTATAACCATGATCATTGTTATTATTGTTGTAATCGGTATTATTGGCATTGCCCCCTCCTTCCTTAATGCCTCCTGCCCCCCTGTTTCCCCTATATGTCTAACAGATGACTCACGGGGGGGTTACGATGACAGTCGTGGTCTGCGTGTATGCGGTGCCTGCAATTGTAGCCGTGAGCGTGATGGTGAAAGTGGTGGCGCTGTTGTAGGTGTGGTATACGAACACTTCAGAACCTGGGGAAGGGGACCGTCACATGCCATGGAGTTTACTTATTTGGATGAGGATGATGATGAAAAAACTTATTGTATCGATGATTCGACCAAGATAGGAATATGCAGCAGTGGTTTGGTCACCGCATAGAAGGAAAGATTTAAGAAAGATTGAAAGAATACAGAGACCAGCAACAAAGATAGTCCCAACTCCCAAGTTTGAAATATTTATCATACGAGGAAAAAATGTCACATTAAATCATCCAACCCTGGAGAAAAAGGGAAAGAGGTGATCTGATTATTGTGTTCAGGGTTTCAGAGGGGCTATAACATTTTGAAAGAGATGACGTGTTTTTGTGGGACCAGAGAGAGTACGAGAGGTCATGGGAACAAGTTTAAGAGGACTACATACAAAAAGAGATATCAATAAGTATAGCTTTCCGTTCAGATCCATTGAGCTGCGGAATAACCTGGATAAGAAGGGGGTACGTACATGCCGGGAATATTCGCCAATTCAATGCAAGGCTGGATAATAGTAGTTTTGGAGGCGGGACAGTACGAGCATAGTCCTGTATGTTACAACTGGGTAAATAAAACTACGTAAACACACAACACACACACAACACAAACACATAAGAAAATAAGGAATCTACAAGAGGCCGTGAGACCTACACCAGGTAGTTCCTAAACACACAAACACACACACAACACACACACAACACACACACACACACAGACACCAACACACACACACACACACACACACACACACACACACAACACTAACTTGTATAGGTGCCAGACGATGGAGTTGTTCCGTCGCCAAAAGTCAATTCATATGGGAAGTCGTTGGCATCAATTACCTGCGAACAGAAAAGATTGAGCACTTTGTGTGTGTGTGTGTGATGTCACTTTGGTTTTGCATTGTTCACAAGAGATGGCAGCATCACCCTGACACACGCCACTCTTAAATGTAGAAACACAAAAATACTGGTAAAGCTGTGACAAGTGAAGGATATTTTATGCCACGACTGTCAAGTTGTGTTTAGTATAAGGATGCATTGGTTGTCTGTGTTCAGCCTTGGTCACCTCACACGGTACGCCCCTACACGCTAGACTATGCCCTCCCTCACACCCTTGGAACCCCCGTCCCAGAGAACAGTGGGTGTTGGTGTGGAGCACCTGTGTGACAGTTTTCCACCTGCCTGGATGCACTCACCAGTACGCTGATCTCAACATCGGAGCCCACCACCTGTGTTGAGGGCGCCACCGTCAGTGTTAAGGTCCTGTTGGGCACAACACGTATACGTAAAGACATCATGGATTATAGTAGTATTATTGCTAGTATAACCATGATCATTGTTATTATTGTTGTAATCGGTATTATTGGCATTGCCCCCTCCTTCCTTAATGCCTCCTGCCCCCCTGTTTCCCCTATATGTCTAACAGATGACTCACGGGGGGGTTACGATGACAGTCGTGGTCTGCGTGTATGCGGTGCCTGCAATTGTAGCCGTGAGCGTGATGGTGAAAGTGGTGGCGCTGTTGTAGGTGTGGTATACGAACACTTCAGAACCTGGGGAAGGGGACCGTCACATGCCATGGAGTTTACTTATTTGGATGAGGAGATGATGAAAAAACTTATTGTATCAATGATTCGACCAAGATAGGAATATGCAGCAGTGGTTTGGTCACCGCATAGAAGGAAAGATTTAAGAAAGATTGAAAGAATACAGAGACCAGCAACAAAGATAGTCCCAACTCCCAAGTTTGAAATATTTATCATACGAGGAAAAACTGTCAACATTAAACCATCCAACCCTGGAGAAAAAGGGAAAGAGGTGATCTGATTATTGTGTTCAGGGTTTCAGAGGGTCTATAACATTTTGAAAGAGATGACGTGTTTTTGTGGGACCAGAGAGATACGAGAGGTCATGGGAACAAGTTTAAGAGGACTACATACAAAAAGAGATATCAATAAGTATAGCTTTCCGTTCAGATCCATTGAGCTGCGGAATAACCTGGATAAGAAGGTGGTACGTACATGCCGGGAATATTCGCCAATTCAATGCAAGGCTGGATAATAGTAGTTTTGGAGGCGGGACAGTACGAGCATAGTTCCTGTATGTTACAACTGGGTAAATAAAACTACGTAAACACACACACACACACACACACACACACAAACACACATAAGAAAATAAGGAATCTACAAGAGGCCGTGAGACCTACACCAGGTAGTTCCTGAAACACACACACACACACACACACACACACACACACACACACACACACACACACACACACACACACACACACACACACACACACACTAACTTGTATAGGTGCCAGACGATGGAGTTGTTCCGTCGCCAAAAGTCAATTCATATGGGAAGTCGTTGGCATCAATTACCTGCGAACAGAAAAGATTGAGCACTTTGTGTGTGTGTGTGATGTCACTTTGGTTTTGCATTGTTCACAAGAGATGGCAGCATCACCCTGACACACGCCACTCTTAAATGTAGAAACACAAAAATACTGGTAAAGCTGTGACAAGTGAAGGATATTTTATGCCACGACTGTCAAGTTGTGTTTAGTATAAGGATGCATTGGTTGTCTGTGTTCAGCCTTGGTCACCTCACACGGTACGCCCCTACACGCTAGACTATGCCCTCCCTCACACCCTTGGAACCCCCGTCCCAGAGAACAGTGGGTGTTGGTGTGGAGCACCTGTGTGACAGTTTTCCACCTGCCTGGATGCACTCACCAGTACGCTGATCTCAACATCGGAGCCCACCACCTGTGTTGAGGGCGCCACCGTCAGTGTTAAGGTCCTGTTGGGCACAACACGTATACGTAAAGACATCATGGATTATAGTATTATTATTGCTAGTATAACCATGATCATTGTTATTATTGTTGTAATCGGTATTATTGGCATTGCCCCCTCCTTCCTTAACGCCTCCTGCCCCCCCTGTTTCCCCTATATGTCTAACAGGTGACTCACGGGGGGGTTACGATGACAGCAGTCGTGGTCTGCGTGTATGCGGTGCCTGCAATTGTAGCCGTCAGCGTGATGGTGAAAGTGGTAGCGCTGTTGTAGGTGTGGTATACGAACACTTCAGAACCTGGGGAAGGGGACCGTCACATGCCATGGAGTTTACTTATTTGGATGAGGAGATGATGAAAAAACTTATTGTATCGATGATTCGACCAAGATAGGAATATGCAGCAGTGGTTTGGTCACCGCATAGAAGGAAAGATTTAAGAAAGATTGAAAGAATACAGAGACCAGCAACAAAGATAGTCCCAACTCCCAAGTTTGAAATATTTATCATACGAGGAAAAACTGTCAACATTAAATCATCCAACCCTGGAGAAAAAGGGAAAGAGGTGATCTGATTATTGTGTTCAGGGTTTCAGAGGGTCTATAACATTTTGAAAGAGATGACGTGTTTTTGTGGGACCAGAGAGATACGAGAGGTCATGGGAACAAGTTTAAGAGGACTACATACAAAAAGAGATATCAATAAGTATAGCTTTCCGTTCAGATCCATTGAGCTGCGGAATAACCTGGATAAGAAGGTGGTACGTACATGCCGGGAATATTCGCCAATTCAATGCAAGGCTGGATAATAGTAGTTTTGGAGGCGGGACAGTACGAGCATAGTTCCTGTATGTTACAACTGGGTAAATAAAACTACGTAAACACACACACACACACACACACAAACACACATAAGAAAATAAGGAATCTACAAGAGGTCGTGAGACTACACCAGGTAGTTCCTGAAACACACACACACACACACACACACACACACACACACACACACACACACACACACACACACACACACACACACTAACTTGTATAGGTGCCAGACGATGGAGTTGTTCCGTCGCCAAAAGTCAATTCATATGGGAAGTCGTTGGCATCAATTACCTGCGAACAGAAAAGATTGAGCACTTTGTGTGTGTGTGTGATGTCACTTTGGTTTTGCATTGTTCACAAGAGATGGCAGCATCACCCTGACACACGCCACTCTTAAATGTAGAAACACAAAAATACTGGTAAAGCTGTGACAAGTGAAGGATATTTTATGCCACGACTGTCAAGTTGTGTTTAGTATAAGGAAGCATTGGTTGTCTGTGTTCAGCCTTGGTCACCTCACACGGTACGCCCCTACACGCTAGACTATGCCCTCCCTCACACCCTTGGAACCCCCGTCCCAGAGAACAGTGGGTGTTGGTGTGGAGCACCTGTGTGACAGTTTTCCCCCTGCCTGGATGCACTCACCAGTACGCTGATCTCAACATTGGAGCCCACCACCTGTGTTGAGGGCGCCACCGTCAGTGTTAAGGTCCTGTTGGGCACAACACGTATACGTAAAGACATCATGGATTATAGTAGTATTATTGCTAGTATAACCATGATCATTGTTATTATTGTTGTAATCGGTATTATTGGCATTGCCCCCTCCTTCCTTAACGCCTCCTGCCCCCCTGTTTCCCCTATATGTCTAACAGGTGACTCACGGGGCCGTCACGATGACAGTCGTAGTCTGCGTGTATGTGATGCCGTCAATTGTAGCCGTGAGCGTGATGGTGAAAGTGCCAACTGTGCTGTAGCTGTGGCTCACGTCAACTTGTTGATCTGGGGAAGGGAACCGTGACATGCCATTACCATATACGACAGTTACACACACACACAGAATAAACACACACACACACACACACACACACACACACACACACACACACACAACATTATATAATATATATATATATATATATATATATTATATATATATATATATATATATATATATATATATATATATATATATATATATATATATATATGCTATAGCGGTGTGTGTGTGTGTGTGTGTGTGTGTGTGTGTGTGTGTGTGTGTGTGTGTGTGTGTGTTTTCTGGGCAGCCGAAATGGCAAAATTGATTTGCATGGAATTTTATAGAAATCAAAAATAATTTATTGAATGGGACAAAGTTGGTCTATTTTCGATGGTTTCATTATGAAGGCATTAATTAACCATCTTAAATAACGCCCTACTGTAGTACCAACGCCCGCTATTCCTGTCACCCTTTTAATGCTCCGTTTTATTCGCTCCATTGTTTTCCCTTCGCGCACGTTTTCTCACACACACTACGCCATTTCATCTGTGCACTTTCTATACAAATATATTTGGCTTCATACATTTGCAGTGGCGATCCCCAGGAGCAAGTGAGTCCCTTATAGAACCCACTAATTCGTAAGTCCTTTAAGAACCCACGATCAATCAATCAATCATTGGGGGCATATGCCGGGGGCCCGTCGCCTCGCCCACCCTATGACGCCACCAAAGCCGAGAGCTTAGCCTTGGACACTACTCCCGGGGGTCACCATGTGCGAGTCCCCATGCAGGCTTCCTTCCCATACCAAGCAACTCGACAGGAAATATCAACTTGCCCCAGCTACGACCCTTCTGGGCGCCCTCTTGGCCTCCTCCACGCCGGACTGTCTCTTACAGATACAACCCAATGGGAAAGATCAGTCTCGGGGTAGCGTGCCACATGCCCATATAGCCGAAGTTGGCGCTGACGGACTATGCAGGTAATAGGCCTCGATTTAGTCTCACGGTGCAATCACTGATTTGACACGTAATCATCCCCGCGATACCTCATGACTCTGTGAAGACACTTATTACCTAAGGCATCGATTCGCCTCTTCAAGTCGCTAGTTATTGTCCATGTTTCACATCCATAGAGTAAGACAGGGATCACAAGCGACTTGAAGGTCCATATCTTTTTCCTTCTATACTAGTACCGACAATACCAAATACTCGTGTTAAATGAGTCCATAACACCGTGGGCTATGCCAATCCGCCGTAAGACTTCTTGACGTGACCCGCCGTCATTATGGACTGCTCTACCAAGGTATGTAATACTTTCCAAGATTTCAATGTCCTCGCCGCAAGCATGAACTGAGTTTACTGTTTCATCTATTAAGCCTCCAAACACCTGGACCTTGGTCTTGAGCCAAGAGACCTCAAGTCCCAAAGGCTTTGCCTCCTCGTGCAGCGCCTCGTTAGCCATCACTAGGACTTCCAGCAACTCAACGAAGATTACTGCATCATCGGCAAAAACAAGATCAGTGATCTTGGTATTGCCGATAATGCTCCACAATCACTTTGCTCTACAAGTTTGCCCAATACCCAGTCCATACAAGGGTTGATGGGGCAAGGACGCATCCTTGCCTCACTCCTGTATTTACAGGAAATAAAGCTGGATATACCTCCCCCACACTTCACTGCACTCTTAGTCCCAGAGTACAGACCAGTCATCAAACCAATAGTCCTTGCAGGAATCCCGCGAAGTCGCAGAAGATCCCAGAGTGACTCACGATGCACTGAGTCAAACGCCTTCTTGAGATCAACATAGGCTGCAAGCATCCCCTGTCGAAACTCACGTCGGCGTTTCACCAGGACACGAAGCGCCAGGATACGGTCCGTTGTTGACTTACCAGGCGTGAACCCAGACTGCTGAGGTCTCTGATGCTTCAGCAGATGGCTGCGGAACCGTGTTAGCAATAGATTGGCAAGCACCTTGCCTGGCACGCTGAGCAGCGTAATACCGCGGTAATTGTTGCAGTCCTGACGGTCCCCTTTCCTTTTCGAGATAGGGACGACCAGCCCTCTTTTCCAGTCAGGAGGAATGGTACCTGAGTGCCACACGGCAGTCAGGACAGCATGCAACCCGCGGATCATGGCCTCACCCCCAGCTTTGAGGAGCTCCGCACTGATATTACAAACACCAGCTGCCTTTCCACCCCTCAACTTTGCTACAGCCTTTCTGACTTCGTCAAGAGAGGGTGCGGTTTCGTCAATGGGAGGATCGGCATCCACTGCCAGTAATTCAGTGGTGAACCCATATATATATATATATATATATATATATATATATATAGAGAGAGAGAGAGGAGGAGAGAGGAGAGAGAGAGAGAGAGAGAGAGACAGACACACACACACACACACACACACCACACACACACACACACACACACATATATATATATATATATATATATATATATACTCACTTGTATATGGCTGATTCTGTAGAGATGACCCGTGGCCGAAATCCAGAGTAAATTGGAAGTTGTTGGCATTAGTTACCTGCGAACAGAAACGATTGTGCACTTGAGTGTGTGGGTGTGTGTGTGTGTGTGTGTGTGTGTGTGTGTATGTATGTGTGTGTTTGTGTGTTTGTGCTTGCGTGTGTATGATGTCACTTTGGCCTTGCATTGTTCACAAGAGATGGCAGCATCACCCTGACACACGCCACTCTTAACGCCACTCTTAAATGTGGAAACACAAAAATACTGGTAAAGCTTTGACAAGTGAAGGATATTTTATGCCACGATTATCAAGTTTTGTTTAGTGTAAGGACGCATTGGTTGTCTGTTCAGCCTTGGTCACCTCACACGGTACGCCCCTACACGCTAGACCAGTGGTTCCCAAACCCGGGGTCGCGACCCCAAATGGGGTCGCAAGCATAATCATAAGGGGTCGTAGGGATCTCATGGGGTCGATGGGGTCGCAAGTGTTTGCAAGGGTTTTAGAAGGAATGGGTTTTTGGTCTCCAGTCTTCTATAAAGGCTTTTATTAATAAGCTGCAGATACTTAGAGAACAAGCTGAAGCTCAACGTTTCTGTCTTTTCCCTCACTACTTGGAATTTACAGCTACAATAGATTTTGTTTTTAATGAAACACTGGACCTCACTGTTGAAAAACAGGATTTACTGGAATATTTGCAGAAACTGGCAGCAAATTTCCATGATAGATTCCCTGATTTGCTTACGGAGTCGTTTGATTTTGTTCACTTTCCGTTCAAGACAGATGCAAATCAGTGTGTCTCTTTTGCACTAGAAATGGCAGAATTACAGGCTGACAACGAGTCAAGAGTAAATTTCGACATCTATAATGATATAGCAAAGTTTTGGATAACTTTATCAGAGACATTCAGCTGTTAAAAATAAAACTATCAAAGTTCTGGTACAATTTGGAACCACTAATTCTGTGAAGCAGCTTTCTCAACAATGGTATTTGTAAACAATTATTACCGTAACCGTATTTCAAACATCAATTTAGACAATTGCATGCTGTGTTCCTCCACCGCATATACCCCCAGGTGTAGAACATTAATCAAATCTTAATGTACGCATGTCTGATCATTATGGAATACGTCACTGCTATAGCATTTCAGATATAATATGATAGAATTGCAATCGATTACTGATTGATATGATATACGTTGTTTTTATCAAATTCATAAAATAATTACACCTCCAGTCAATATAAAATGTATTAAAAGATAATGCACACAAGTCACCTATGAAATATGACTTATGTACCTTGTATAGAAAATTAATTAAATGATGATACATACATGCATAAACATCCTTAAGATGTCACAACTGTAGCTTAGGAAATTGTTATGTTGCTGATGTATGTAATAACACACCAGCTATAGGAAGTAAATGATGCTTATAAACATGTCACATAGTAAACAAGATAGTTGTAAAATTGTTCTTGAAAGTGTTTACTTTTACACGCTTTTGTTATATAATATATATCCGTATTTGTATTTACTGAAATACATACGTATAAAAACGTCACTATTTATTCTTCCTTACTATATATATATATATATATATAATAATATAATCGAAAGTGTGTGTGTGTGTGTGTCCGTGTGTCCGCTATAGGTTCCGCCCCCAGTGGCGCAATCCCATCATATGGCACAGTTTTGGAACCAGTTCGACCAGGGGAAGGTTTTAAGGCCACTTTGGGGATGATCCGATCACTTTTTCTTCTTTTTTTTTTTTTAATATTTTTAGTATTAGCGAGAATTGTGAAAAAAAAGTGGGTTGCAAGAATTGAGGAAACCTTGATGTAGGGTGATGGGTAATGGGTGGGATGATGGGTAATGGGTGGGGGGTGATGGGTGAGGGAATAGGTGGGGGGTGATGGGTAATGGGTGTGTGGTGATGGGTAATGGGTGAGTGAATGGGTGGGGGGTGATGGGTAATGGGTGAGTGAATGGGTGGGGGGTGAAGGGTAATGGGTGAGTGAATGGGTTGGGGGTGATGTGAATGGGTTTGCGTTAATACATACATTTCTACATCCATGATTTCAGGAAAGTTAGAAGGGGCTATCTGGAGAGTCTGTGTTTAGTGGGCCGAAGGCCCACCAATAGCCCTCTGCAGGAGCTAGCCAAAAAGTCCGCCCGGAGGGCGGCTTTTCGGCTAGTATATAAATATAATGAAGATTATGGTGTACCAACTTAATTGCAGTTGCTGTAACGCTGCTTATATTGGGCAGACCAAGCGCCACCTCACCACTAGGATCGTGGAGCATCGGGGATTGTCTCACAGGACTGGTAAACCCGTGTCCAAACCACCATTTTCAGCCATTCGGGACCATTCCGAAGCCTCAGGCCACCCAATAACGAACTAATATTTCAACATTTTACACACAAGCTCCCACGACTCCACCCGATGGATATGTGAGAGCCTCCTCACCCACCACCACAAACCATCCCTTTGCGCACAAGGCACTTCAACCCCGCTATTGTGCTTCTAAAGCCCCGTCCACACTACCACTCACCACCGTCGGCGCTTGCCGTCGGTGCTTGCCGACGGGAAGCGCCGTTGCCAGAGTTGTGTCCATACGAACGGTTTTGTTCGGCGGTCAGCGCGCTTCCTGATTTCAAAGTGAGAGTCATGTTTTCTGCATATCGTGTACTCTCACTCGAGATAATGAAATAACCACAGGAGGTTTAGAAAAACTGACCCAACTATCATCTTCATGACACATTTCTGCATATCATAAGCAAGAAAAATATACGAAAACCTTTTGTGTATTCTAGAAAATATAGCAAAAAGAAATAGTGTTTAAACATTTTTCTCACTTTTTTGTCTTCAACTCGCTGCAATTTCTCAATCATTTTTCCCATTTAATTTTTTATCACATATTCGTAATCAGCTGACTTTCTTGGTTCTGATGGTATACGGTACATAGCAATAAAAAAAAATCTAGATGGTGAAAACTGCCGATAACTTGAAGCATGTGTTCGGCGCTGACCCGTGAGTGACGGGCATGCCCGCCCAATATTAAACCTGCTGAATATTGGCGGGCAGCGCCGACGGTCACATTTTGCCCGTCGGCATCCTGTCCAGACTGCCACTTTTGAGTGGCGAACACTCGATCGACGGGAAGCGCCGACGGTGGTGAGTGGTAGTGTGGACGGGGCTTAAACCATGTGGGAATCCCACACACTCCACTGTTAAGTTGATTGGTAGGTGTAGTGTTTTTAATACTGTTTTATATTTTTTAATTTTAGGTTAGGCATTTTAAATGTTCATATCATTATAATTTGTATATTTTCATTTTAACATATTTTATGTATTATATCCGATTTTAGGCTGATGATGGCTTATGTATAGCCGAAACGTACCATTAAACAATCAAGATGTTTTTACCAGCGCTGGTTTTAATCTTCATTATAAGATCCCGCTTCCCTCCTGGAGAAAGTATTGCCTCTATTATATATATATATATATATATATATATATATATTGTTCACCTTAAATCCTAAATGACTTGGGGTCGCACTGGATAGGCAACAACACCAGATGGGGTCGCATTGGAAAATGTTTGGGAACCCCTGCGCTAGACTATGCCCTCCCCGCACACCCTTGGAACCCCCGTCCCAGAGAACAGTGGGTGTTGGTGTGGAGCACCTGTGTGACAGTTTTCCACCTGCCTGGATGTACTCACCAGTACGCTGATCGTTACACTGGAGCCCACCACCTGTGTTGAGGGCGTCACCGTCAGTGTTAAGAACCTGTTGGGCATTCACACGTATACGTATAGACATAATGGATTTTAATGTTATCATTGATGTTATATATAGTATATATATATATATATATATATATATATATATATATATATATATATATATATATATATATATATATATATATATAATAAATAATAATATAAGCGAAAGCGTGTGTGTCTGTCTGTCTGTCTATCTGTCTGTGTGTGTGGTATAGGTGCCGCCCCCTGTGGCGGAATCCCCACATATGGCACAGTTTTGGAAGCGGGTCGAACAGGGGAAGGTTTTAAGCCCACTTATGAGATGATCCGATCACTTTTTTTCTTTTATTTTAGCAGCCTATTAGCGAAAATTGTGAAAAAAAAGTGGGTTGCGAGAATTGAGGAAACCTTGATGTAGGGTGATAGGTAATGGGTGAGTGAATGGGTGGGGTGATGGGTAATGAGTGTGGGGTGATGGGTGAGTGAATGGGTGGGGGATGATGGGTGATAGGTGGGGGGTGATGGGTAATGGGTGAGTGAATGGGTGTGTGGTGATGGGTAATGGGTGGGGGGTGATGGGTAATGGGTGAGTGAATGGGGGGGGGGTGATGGGTAATGGGTGAGTGAATGGGGGGGGGGTGATGGGTAATGGGTGAGTGAATGGGTTGGGGGTGATGTGAATAGGTTGGCGTTAATACATACATTTCTACATCCATGATTTCAGGAAAGTTAGAAGGGGCTATCTGGAGAGTCTGTGTTTGGTGGGCCAAAGGTCCACCAACCAATAGCCCTCCGCAGGAGCTAGCCAAAAAGTCTGCCCGGAGGGCGGCTTTGCGGCTAGTATATATATATATATATATATATATATATATATATATATATATATATATATATATATATTATACTAACCGCAAAGCCGCCCTCCGGGCGGACTTTTTGGCTAGCTTCTGCGGAGGGCTATTGGTGGGCCTTCGGCCCACCAAACACGGACTCTCCAGATAGCCCCTTCTAACTTTCCTGAAATCATGGATGTAGAAATGTATGTATTCCCCCCCCCCATTCACTCACCCATTACCCATCACCCCCCACCCATTCACTCACCCATTACCCATCACCCCCCACCCATTCACTCACCCATTACCCATCACCACACACCCATTCACTCACCCAATACCCATCACCCCCCACCTATTCCCTCACCCATCACCCATCACCCCCAACCCATCACCCCCCACCCATTCACTCACCCATCACCCCACACCCATTACCCATCACCCCACCCATTCACTCAACCATTACCCATCACCCTACATCAAGGTTTCCTCAATTCTCGCAACCCACTTTATTTTCTCGCAATTCTCGCTAATAGGCTGCTAAAAAAAAAAAAAAAAGTGATCGGAACATCTCGTAAGTGGGCTTAAAACCTTCCCCTGGTCGACCTGGTTCCAAAAATGTGCCATATGATGGGATTGGGCCACGGCGGGCGGAACCTATACCACACACACACACACACACACAGACAGACAGACAGACACACTTTCGCTTATATTATTATAGGTAGGTGTGTGTGTGTGTGTGTGTGTGTGTGTGTGTGTGTGTGTGTGTGTGTGTGTGTGTGTGTGTGAAATGGCATTGAGAGGACAGATCGAGCTGTCATCCAACAGATCAACAGACAGACAGAAGGAGAGAGAAGCAGGAAACAAACCAGAAACACAGGCAGCAATAGTGTGGCTGAAGGAAACCAGCTCAATGAATGGTTCATGGTTCATAAATATATCTTAAGGCATAAAGTAATCAGGCTAATTTTCTAAGAAAAGTAAAATTTTGGAAAAAAAGACAAAAATGAAGAGCACCAGATGAAAAACAGGCATGATGAAAGAAAATAGACGTAAGAGCATAAGAAGAGGAGAGAACAAAGAGGTTAAGAGAATTGATGAAAGAAAAAAAAGAAAATTGAGAGTGGAGGAGGAAGGTTAAGAATGCCAAAATCAGTCATTTTTACATAAAGTCGCTGTTGCCCCATTGTCCCCTGGCTTGCCCCCTCCCCCATCCTGCGCCAATGACCCCTCTTATATGTACACCCCCCCACACACACCCCTCTCGTGGCCTGCGGGTAACTTACGGGGGCGGCAGCACGGTGACGGTGACGATGCGGGTGAAGGCCTGTTCGTTGATGGTCACATCGAGCGTGATGATGTAGATGCCCGGGCTTGTGTATTCGTGTTCCAACACCTCGCCCCCGCCTGTGTGTAGGGGGTTGGAGGGTTAGAGAGAGAGAGAGAGAGAGAGAGAGAACACACACACACACACACACACACACACACACACACACACATACACACACACACACACACACACACACACACACACGACGCACCATAGGTTCCACTGTAACCTGATCCATCGCCCAATGTTAATGCCCATGGGAAGTCTGTGTAGAGAAGAATCTGAAGAGAGAGGATAAACTTCAGCGCCTGAAGTGTGTGTGTGTGTGTGTGTGTGTGTGTGTGTGTGTGTGTGTAAAGTAAGTTTGTTGCAAATACAAAGTCAATATGATAACAAAGGGTTTGGCATCTTCAAAAGTGTTGACAGTGTATGCAAGGAGTATTGATGGGTAACTTATCACTTA
>JACEEZ010007418.1:0-23682 GCA_016584305.1 Chionoecetes opilio | reverse complement strand
TTGGTTTAGGACCTCTGCATTTTTTTTTAAAAAAACTTTTTTTTTTTTTAATTTTTAAAAAAATGCTAATCCCTCCTGTTCTCTGTTGGTTCTGACTAATAAATTTTCCCGGAGTTAGAACCACCATCAAAGCGGGGGGGTGAAAATCTTGGGCTTGGCATCCGTATATACGTAACCCGTATAAAATCAATTGGCATCATCGATTTTAAATGCTTGTTGTTTTATTGCTTCCGTCTCAGATACCATCTTTTTATGCAGGGCATAACTGAGGTCTTTGCTCTGGCATGTAAGCATACTTTTCACACACTTTATATAATCTTAAAACCGAAAACCTTTTTAATTCGTTGTTTTCGTGCGTCCAAGATAAAAGGCGGCTTACAGACGGTCCGTAACCATCCATCCCCTTTTAAACTCATGCTCTTATTTTCCCTGCCCGAAATCATCCCAAATTTTTTTCTTCAACTTACCAAAAACTCCTTTCTTCAAAAAAAATTCAACTTTTTTCTGGAAACTCCTCTCATGACTTCTACATCTAACAAAACACCCCTAAAATTTTTCTTCTACTTTTTTCCCTCCTATGCTTCCCCGGATAGCTCTACAGCTGTCTCATCTATTTCTAAAGCTGAACTCTTTATAAAACCTTTGCTAAAAATTCCACCGGGTTTGTAAAGGTTTGTTTCCTTCCCTCCATCCTCTGCTATATCTTGTTATTAAGATTCTTCGAAATTTTTTTTTCTATCCCCTCTTGCCTTGACCCTGGGAAGGCTTACGGTCCCGACAAAATCCCCCCTATTTTCTCAAAAACTGTGCTTCTGTGCTTGTACCCTCCCTGGTTAAAATTTTCCCGTTTTTGTCTATCTATTTCCAATTTCCTTCTTGCGGGAAAAGTTTGCTCACATTCAAACCCGTTCCTAAAAGGGTGACCCTTCTAATCCTTCAAAATTACCCTCCTATGTTTTGACGTCTTGCCTTTCTAAAGCTTTTTAATTTAAACCCTTTTGAAGAATTCTTAAACACTATCTGCTTACAATCTTCTATCTGATCATCAGTAGGTTTCCCTAGGCTCGATCTACTAGTGATCTTTTTAGCTTTCCCAACTTAACTTTGGTCATCCTTCCTTAGGGTTTCGGGGGGCTTTTGTTTTGCCCTTAACATATCAAAAGCTTTTTTATAAGTCTGGGACAAATTTTATTTCCAAAAGGTTAAACTGCAGTTTAGTACAATACTCCCTATTGACCAAAACTTCCTGATACAAAAGGGGGGGGTGCCCCTCCTTTTCTGGGGATCATACTAAAAACAAAGCCCCGCGGTAATTAAGATCTAAGAACAAAGAAAAAACAAACACAAAGCCGTGAGACCTACACGAGGTAGTTCCTTTTTACTTAACACACCCACATCCACCTTTACCCCATCCATAAATTTTTCTGCCTCCTTTTAAAGTTCCCTAATTACTCCCCCCACTAACTACCTGCTACTGAGTCCATTCCAAACATTTACCACCCTATTTGATTCGTTCTTCCCCTTTTTTCCCTTTTTAAATCACGCTTCTCCAACTTGAACCCGTTTCTTCTTGTTCACCCGGTTATTAGCCGTAAGAACTTTCCTACATCTCCTTTATTGTATCCCTTTATCCACTTAAAAAACTTATATCAGATCGCCCCTTACCTACGCCCTCTCGAGTGAGTGTACATTTAAATAGCTTCAATCTCTGCTCATAACTAAGGTTACGCATCCCTAAATAATTTTGGTCATCAATCTCTTTCACTGATTCTAACAAGGCTATATCCCCTCCTGTAATATGGAGACCAAAACTGAACAGCATAGTCTAGTTAGGTCTGACTAGAGTCAAATAAAGTTTTACGTAGAATAATCTCAGCATTTCTACTTTTAAAAAACTTCTGGGAATTTAATCCTAACACCCTATTAGCTCTATTTCTACCTCAAAACATTGTTTCCTAGGTCATAGGTCGGACTCCCCCCTCACTCCCAGATCCGTCAGAATATAGAGTAATTATAACTCTGTAATACAGGCTCAAGCACTAAGAGTTACCCAAACTAACACAGTCCCCTCTTGTAGCTATACCCATTGCCAGGTTGGAAATTTTTAAAGAAAAGTCTGGTTACTATTTTTTTTTTTTTGGAGTAATTTCTGACAGTTATGTTTCCCTATTGTGAGAGAATCGATGAACCAAAGACCAACACATCATTAGGCCAGTGGAAAACACCACGCGTACTAAAAAACATAAAAGTGGGAACGTATTTGGCAGACTATTGTAGTAGAAGTTCCCGTTGAGTGTTTGACACATTCTATTCAACAGCAAAGGATTACATAATGACCTAATAACCCCTGCAGTTAGTTAGACCTCTTTCACACGGCGCGGGCGATGCCCGCGTCCGCGCTTAAGCGCGGACACACCCGTTTTAAATTACATCCCACCCGCGGCACATCCGCGACACACCTTTCCTTTTCAGACGGCACCGGTGTAAACCACCCCCCCACCTGCGCGCCGCACCATTTGTTTTGTGCACGCATTGATTATTGGACCATGATCGCCTTCGTCTCCTTTACCTATTACATTTACACAAGAAGAGGAGACATAGGCGTAAATTATGGATTCATCCCATGATTGCAGAAAGGAGCAAGGTTGGAATTTTTAAACACCCTTTTCTACGACCTAAACAAGATAATGTGAAATTTTTCAACTACTTTAGAATGTCAATCACAAGCTTTGATGAATGGCTTCACAAGCTGCATGACCACCTCCTTCGGCAAGACACTAAAATGAGGGACTCAATTAAGCCTGTTGAATGACTCGCTGTTGCCGTAGGTAAGGCACACGTTTTATAATATAATGGCATTTATCCAGTTAAAAAATTCCATTTTCAAAATGCTTGAAAATACGTACAGTAAATCATGTACAATATAATCACGACCTCACATTTTTCACAGTACCACCACCATTGCTTCTACCTCCACCATCACCTCCATCATTATTATCATCAGCACCATCATTATTATCATCAGCAGCAGCAGCAATAGGATGACACAAACTCTCCAACATCATCATTTTTAATCTGAATAATCCTCATGAGGAAAAAATCTTTTAATCTGAGCTGGTCTCTCCTGCACAAGTGATATTAACTGCTCTGTGTCAAATATCAGCATCCTATTAAGTACAAAGGGACAGTCACGCACAACTAGTCACGTTGAAATCCAATCGGCTACTGAATGAGTTTCCTCTGGAGAAATGCGCGTGTCGCGGGACTGCCCGCGACTTGTGAAGACACGCATTAAACACTGTACCCTATAGCATAAACGTGCGGAGGCGGGCCCCCCGGCGACCCAAGGGGCGCCCGCGCTGCATTTCACCCGCGCACGGGCGTTGCCCGCAGCCGGGCGACGCCCATCCGTGTGAAAGGTTACATTGAAAACATCAGTAATTAGCTTAAGCTGGTCCGCGCTTTTAAAACGACTGCGTCAGCGTCAGTGCTCTTTCACATTTTCGGGCGAAGCCCGCGTCCGCGATTAAACGGGGGACACACCCGCTTCCGCGTTTCTTTTCAGAACGGCACGGGTGTAAGCCACCCACCCCCGCGCCGCACCAGTTTTGTGTTGTGCACGCATTGATTATGGACCATGATCGCCTTCGTCTCCTTTACCTATTACATTTACACAAGAAGAAGAGACATATGCGTAAAATTTTGGATTCATCCCTTGATTGTAGAAATTATTTCTTCACGTGATTTGGGCCCACAGAGCTGGTCTTTCCTGCACCCAAATGATATTAACTGCTCTGTGTCAATATCAGCTTCCATATTAATTTCAAAGGGACAGTCACGCACAACCAGTCACGTTTGAAATCCAATCGGCTACTGAATGAGTTTCCTCTGGAGAAATGCGCGTGTCGCGGGGCTGCCCGCGACGTGTGAAGACACGCATTAAACACTGTACCCTATCAACAATGTGCGGAGGCGGGCCCGCGGGCGACCCAAGGGGCGCCCGCGCTGTATTTCACCCGCGCACGAGCGTTGTCCCCAGCCGGGCGACGCCCGTGCCGTGTGAAAGGTTACATTGAAAACATCAGTAAATAGCTTAAGCGGGTCCGCGCTTAAGCGCGGACGCGGGCATCGCCCGCGCCGTGTGAAAGAGGCCTTAATCTGATGTAACAGGCGGAGACAGAGCCTCTAAATTAAAACAGCTTTTAGATAGTCTTAATCCAGTGGAGCCACTTAACAAGTCCACAAAAACAGCTCCTGACAGAAATTTTTATTAATAATTAGCGACTTATCTTGAATATGGATGAGCTGAGAAAATTCAAAGGCCAGCCAGCTGAAATCGTGGTTAAGGATCCAGCCCCTCATCGAAGTCCTCAATATCGTTATCTAGAAGGCGAAAACAGCGATAGGCGAAGGCGAAACAGCTGATAGAGCAGATTACACGGGTCGACAAAAAAAAATCGAAGATATGGTTCTGGACTAAATGAAGCTGATTATAGGTAAATCGACCCTGCTGAACTCGAATCTGATGTTCAATTAACTCTATCACGTCCAGTTTTTGAGAACCAGACGCAATTCATGAAAAATATGGGTAAAAATCAGCAGAAATGGGTTTTCCCACCAATGTTTTCATTTTAAACTCTTAATCTTTTCTTTTCTCAAGCCTATTTAGGGCAGTGCAGTGTTTTTGAGTCAGTGTGGTTTGTGCAGTGAGCAGGGGAGGGTGTGCGCGCTGCGTATTGGCGAGGGGTTAGCAGGCTGTGTAGTACATTTTTACCTACTGATCGTACAGCTATTGACATATGTTTAAACATTTTATTTTTCTTTGCAGATATGATGTGTTTGATTTAGTAGAGTCCTAATTTTAGTTGGTTTACCGTATATAGTACCTTGTACCGGGCTGTGATGGAGCGCCGTAACTGTGTGAATGCATCGGACAGTTTTTGTTACATATGTGGAATTTTTACCCCTGACAGTCTGAAGAAACCTCTTACAAAGAATGTTAAAGCAGCTTATCTGCATTACTTCAAGTGCCGTATAGGTGATCAAGATAAGAAGTGGGCCCCTCACGTAGAATGCAACCCCTGTGTGAACCACTCGAATGAATGGATGCGTGGCAAACGGCCATCAGGCATGGCATTTGGCATCCCATTGGTTTGGCGTGAACAAAAGGATCACAGTACTGACTGCTACTTCTGCCTCACTAACATCAAAGGATATTCATTAAAAACGCGAGCTAAAATCAGGTATCCTGACGTACCTTCTGCCATCAGGCCTGTGCCACATGGTCCTGATCTCCCAGTTCCAAATGTTCCAATTGCAAGTGCTATAAGTGAATCAGATTCGAACGAGGAGGATAATCCCATGGATACAGACTTTCAAGAAATGGCAGACAACAGAGAGCCCAAATTCATCAGTCAGGAAATGCTACATGACCTTGCTGGGGACCTACATCTACCCAAGGAGAAAAGTGAAGTCCTTGGATCTCGTCTCAAGGAATGGAATTTGCTACAAGAAGGAATTCTCATCACCACGTTTCGTCGTAGACAAAAAGAACTTTCAAGCTTCTTCAAGATGGAACACAAGCTCTGTTACTGCTTTGATGTTGACACACTCATGGAACAACTTTGTGAGTCTCACACTTATGATAAGAGTGAGTGGCGGCTGTTCATAGATTCAGGAAAAAACACGCTAAAGGCCGTTCTTCTGCATAAAGTAAATATGCTTCCGAGTGTTCCAATTGCGCATGGCCATGAAATGAGTGAAACTTATGAAACTATGAAGACATTGTTATCTGCTGTTAAATATGAAGAACATCAGTGGAATCTGTGTGGGGACCTGAAGGTAATCTCCTTGCTTCTAGGACTCCAGTTAGGTAACACTAAGCACATGTGGTTTTTTTGTTTGTGGGACTCTAGAGCGGACAGCAAACATTACAAACAAAAGGAATGGCCAGCACGACCGAAAGACTCACCTGGCAGGTTCAACTGCATGTACAAACCTCTTGTTGATAGTGGAAAGGTGTACTTACCTCCATTGCATCTGAAACTTGGGTTAATGAAAATTTTTGTGAAAGCCATGGATCAAAATCGTGCTGGTTTTCAGTATTTGTTAGCAAAGTTTGAACGCACTGTATCTGAAGCCAAAGTAAAGGCAGGTGTTTTCAATGGCCCTCAAATTCGTCAACTACTCAATGATGATGACTTTGTAAAGAGCCTAACTGCCCTGGAAAAAGCTGCTTGGAAGAGCTTTTTGGCTGTTATAAAGAACTACCTAGGTAATGTTCGAGCATCGAATTATGAGGAACTTGTAAATGACATGTTGAAGAGTTACCATGCGCTTGGGGCTCGGATGTCACTCAAAATCCACTTTTTCCATTCACATCTTGATTTCTTCCCAACGAATCTTGGCGCGGTCATTGATGAGCAGGGGGAACGTTTCCACCAGGACATTGCCACCATGGAAACCCGATACCAAGGACGATTCAGTCCCAACATGATAGGGGACTATTGCTGGACGCTACAACGTGAAAGCAGCTGCTCCTACAAACGAAAGAGCAAACTACAGAAACACTTCTGATGTACTATGGAGCAGGGTGAGTACTTTTGTGTGTTAGGTATAGTTTTGATCATATGTATATTTAATACCAATTTGAGATCTTGACTGTTCTTCTGAAGAACAGTCTAGATCTGACTGTTCTTCGAACTAGCGCATCTTTCTCTCAAAAAAATTCTCGAAGTTGTGTTCCAAAATACATATATATATATATATATAAAGTCAAAATTTACTGTGATTTGGCATATTTTCGGATATTTCCAAGATGTGGCACATTTTCGGATATATTTGGAACATAATTTAAGTATATTCTTTGCCAGATATGTACATTAGGTCCTAATAAAGCCGCAGGCACCACCAGAATTTAATTACGAGTAATATATATTAACGTAGGGGGATTGTTTCAATTAATTATATAATTATATATACGTATATAATTATAATAGCTATTAAAATTTAAAATTCCGATATTTCAAAAACTATACGTGCTAGAGAAAAAGCAATGCCATTTTTTTAATCAGCAGCGAAAATTCTTTCCAACCCACACACAATGAACTCAGAACCATTTTTGGTGTCGACCAGTGTTATTAGTGACTTGAGTGAGAAAGGTGTTATTGAACCATCTACAGCTTCGTGGTTAAGTCCGATAGTCTTAGTAAATAAACCTGACGGTACAAAACGTATGTGCCTGGACTATTGTCGAGTAAATGAACACTTAGTAACATACATATATCCACTGCCGAGGTGGAGTTAAGGCGCGTTTTCGCGACAGTTCTAGACCGGCATAGACTGGCTCAAGCCGGGCCGTACGCAGTTTTTGCGAGGCGGGCTAAACCGAGGCCCACGAGAGAGAAGTCCTGTTCGGTGGGGGTAATACGTCACAACAGTAGTGCGCTCAGTTCAGGGTTCACGGGGTGGACTTAACTCTCTCCCCTGTAAACAGCTGTGGTACGTGTCTCACGTTTGAATTGATCATATTTTGTAATAATTATATATTAATAGTGTTTGACAGAATTACATGCAGATTAAAGCATTACCCGAGCAAGGTAAAGTATAAGAAAAAAGTATACATACATTATATACATTTTATTAACTTATGCATAATACAGTATATGCATCAACACAAATATTTTCCTTCTTAAATGATGTAAGACATATTATGCATAATTAAAAGTCTTCTTTCAGAGCGAGGAAAGAAAAGCCCTCTTGAAAAGAGAAAGCAACCACCTGTCCGACTCATCCTCACTGCATGGAAAAGAAAAAACACTAACTCTTGGTCCTTTTCGATAATTCCCTTTACAATTTGGGACACAACACATAAAAAGGAGTTTACCTAAAAAATAATTTTAAACTTTCGCCCCTATTTGGAGCACGACGGCCCTCTCATTCCACGTCTAAATCAGCACGATAAAATGAAGCAACTTTTTGTTCGTCATCGCCCCTCCCCCTCCCCATCGAAACCCTTCTCTCTCGTGGGCCCTCGCCGGGGAATTTTAAAAAGGAGGATAAAAAAGGTTAAAAGGGCGGGGGTGGGGACGGGGTTAACGCGTTTTATTGTTTGCAATGGCGGGGGCGGGCGCGGGGGGCAGACGATGCATAGGGGAGGATAGCCAAACCAAGACCTCATTCCCTTTTACAAAAAAAATTTTCAAAATGGCCCCAAACAAAGATTGGCAGTTGCTGTTTTCCCCCCCCAGAAAAGAAACCCGGATAAGACTTAACTTTTCCCCAAGGACCCCAAAAGGATTTAGGAAGTGTGGTGATATGCAAAGTGAGAAATTCTAACCTTTTGAAATACAGACATTAAACACCCTTGGCCCTTTTGGGCCTAGTCGGCCCTGCAAGCAAAGTGATCTATTATCTGAAATACCCCGATTCCCGCAGTACTTATTTCAACATTGGGTAATATTGGGGCATAAAATCTTAACATATTGCAAAAAACACGGCAAATTAATAAAAAGAGAGTATTGCAAAAAACCAAAAAGGCTTTTAACTTAGCGTGTCACCTGACGGGCATAAATTAAGTTTACCTGATTATTGTGTTGAAAATTACTGTTTATTGTGGAAACGTAACCTGGGGTTTGCGTCCCCAAATCCTAATCACAGTTGGGAGACGTGTAACATTTCTTTGGTTTTATCCAGATGAACACCGAACTCACTTTGGGGGAGGGAAAAACTATTTTTTTCTGGTGTGTTTTTATGTGTTTTGGTAAATTTCTAGTGTTTGCCATACTCTCCCATTTCCCTCAAAAAATTTTGGGGATCTGTGGGAATGGGGGGTTTTCGAGTAGGGAACAAATTAGCGTGGGAAAAACACAATTTTAAGATTTGTGTGGGGGGGGGAAATTTTCCCTCGTTTCGGGGAAAATTTTCCTTTTCTAAGAAATTTCCCCAAATAAAATTTAAAATCTAACCTAGCGGGGCTTGACCCACCGAAACCAACCAACCAAAATCTAACCCCCAAACCAAATCAATCAACCTCCCAATATAACCTACCCTACCCAAACCCCAAATCTAACCAAACCTAACCAAAAAAAACCTAACCCCCTAGCGGGGGGTTGGGGGGTTCTCGACACTTCGGTCATCATTTTTTTGGATCGTCAGGTTAAAACACGTCTCTGGACTCAAAAGAAACCCCAATGATTTTCCCTAATCGGGACATTTTTCAACCCCCCAAACTGAAAAATTTTGGGGTTTTGCGACGCTTTTTTGTACCCCAGCCAAATATCCGCATTCCCCCGCCCCCTACTTTTTTTTGTGGGGGGGGGAGTATGGGCAAACACTAGAAAAATACCTGTGTTTTGAATTAATTGCTAACGTTTCTGTCGAATTCTTTTTTTTTTTTTTTTTAAGTAATAAAGTTTTGTTTTTTTAGGTTGGGTTTTAGGTTGGGTTGGGGGTTTAGGTTAGGTATGGGTTTTAAAGATTATGTTGGGGTTATTTTTAATTTTTTTTTTTTGGGGGGGGTTTTTTAAATAAAAAAATAAATAAAAAATTTGCGATGAAACAGTTGCCGATTCATTCAAAACACATAAAAAATACCCAGAAAAATAGTTTCGTCCCCCAAAGTGAGTTCGGGGTTCATCTGGATATTTTCCAAACTGAATAATGGCAATGAAAAATAAAAATGAAAAAATTTTGGGAAAATCAAAAAACATTCAAGGGAAGAAAGGCACTGGTTATGTGCGCGCCAAGTAAGGATTTTAAAATGGGGAATATGTACTGGAAAGGGGTTATGCTACCCTCAAAAAATATAATCTTAAAAATCACAGTAATATCGGCCTTAATCGGGTTCTTTTACGGTCAACTTTTATGCACCTAACCATTTTATATTTTACCATTCCCTTTTATCCCACCAGGCTGCTCAGGGGTGCTGCAAAGAACATGCAACTTTTTTGGAGGAAGATGTTCCGCCCCAAAAATTCTGTCCAGACTGCTTGACTGATCACGTTCCCATTGGATGGAAAAAGAACACATGTCGGGAAGGTGTGGCCCTTTTCTTTAGCTAATCTCAATTTCAGGTTGAGGCTGGATTTTAATGGGAAATCTTTTTTGTAATTTAATAGTGTAGAAACTTTGAGGGTTTTCCACTGAATTTCTCTCTAAAATATTGGATTTTGCATTGCAAGTATTTTGGGGCCCCTTAAAAAGTGGTTCGAAATTTTTAATTTTTCATTTTACATGCGTGAAAGCATAAAATTAGAGAAAACAAATTTTGTATAGCAAATTTTGCAATGATAAATATTGTGCAGGTTGGGATTAGGTGGTGGGTCTTATTACATGTTTTTTTCCCTAGCTGCTTGTGATTTGGTGGTGCCAAGGAAAGGGAGCGCACAGGTGAAAAAAAAAGTATGGTCTTCAGCCCCCAAACCCTAGGCGACGATGCCCGTAGCCCCGTATGCCCGACGGTGGGAATTTTTCTATTCATTAAAAATTGTTTAAACTGAATTGACCAAAAAGTCAAGCAAAATATTTTGTGTGATGATGGATGATAGTAAAAAAAAAAACAAGTATCACAAAAATTTTTCCTCATCACAAAAGATTATTTGCTTATTTTGTACGTCAGTCTTTGGTACATGCAAGCTAGCTACCCTGCCAACATTGCCATGCCTGGTAAACCAGGCCAGCCTTTCTTATCAACAAATTGAGACTTAGGAATTGTTTTGTAATAATTAAAATAAAAAAGTAGTTATCTTTTATAAAGTTGCTCGCCAGCATAAATTTTCCCCTTTTACTCCCGATTTCATTGATTACTTTTAAGACTGAAAGCTGAAAAGGGAAAAAAGTGATGATGTTCTTTAATTTAACTGGGGTTTTTTACACAGAAATATGAACACCAATGAAGTCTGGATAGCCCTGCATGAATGGATTACCACATTTTGATTACCTGAGGATCACCCACTAAGCATTTAAATTGTATAGTTGTTGAAGAATTTTACAGATCTTTTTCAAAAATCAGTTTTTCCCTCATTTATATGATGTATGCCGCATTTTTCTTTTGTTAAAAACCAAAATTAAACCAGGCTGAACAATTTTTTTAAAGAAAGCTACGTGGTGAAAATCAAAAAAATTTTTATATTTTTACAAAGAGATAATTTTTTCGTGCAGATTGATTACATAATGGGAATTTTACTCATGGTGTATTTCCACAGCTACCTGTGATCAAGGGTGTAACGCTCCTTTTTATGTTTTTTTGTGTGTGTGTGTGTGTGTGTGCATACAAGAAATTAGCGTTTAAAGCAGGAGTGTCAAATTCAAAATACTCCGAAGGCCAATTCTTATTCAGTTAATGTCTCGAGCGCCAACAAAGGTACATAACATGTTTGCAGGATTGAAGTTTACAGCCTTACACGATGACTTAACTGGCACATCAGGAATACGTTATTTGATTTTGATTAATTTTACGTAACACAAAATTACAACAAAATCATACATTAATTATATTATATTATCCTTCATAACTGTCGTAATTTCACGGGCTGATAAACTTTACCATCCTCCCGCGGGCCACTTATGACCATCCCAAGGGCCACATTTGGCACGCGGGCCATGAGTTTAACACCCCGGGTTTAGAACTATGCATATATAGGGCTATATTCAAGAACTTTTCTCCACCCGTTGCATCGCGAATCGGTATACAAGAATCAAAAGAGGTAACGCAACGGGTGGAGGTTTGAGTCAGCTGATTCGCGGCACCATGCAGATCCCACCTTCATCTCGCTGTGCACTTATTCCATCCTATTTCTTCCCAGACCATTACAGGTGAGTTTTCAACACAACCGAGAGTAACATGCATACCTTGTGAATGCACACGTGTCATAATTAAGGTAAAATAAGGTGCAGGAGGCCTTATTTTGCTGTGAGAAGTGGTGACGAAGGAGAGCGGCTGTGGTGGTGGTGGTCCGCCATATTGGTTTTTGGCGGCTGGCCACATGTTCCTGGGACATGATGTATGTACAGAAATATACGTAAATCCCGTCCCAAGCCCACTCAGGCCCATTTTTTCTTCCTCAATGCCTCAGATAAGTGGCGAACACTAACAAAGCTATTATTTTAATGGCAGAAATGATAAATTAGGCTAGTAAAAGGAATTAGATATTGCTTATTGGCGGCTGGCCACATGTTCTGGGGATGGGATGTACGTAAATCCCGTCCCACAGGGGTGTACGTACGTAAATCCCGTCCCAAGCCCACTCAGGCCCATTTTTTCTTCCTCAATGCCTCAGATAAGTGGTGAACACTAACAAAGTTATTATTTTAATGGCAGAAATGATAAATTAGGCTAGTAAAAGGAATTAGATAGGTGTAAAACAGTCAAAATACTGATAAAGCCTTGGACTCGCTTGTGTTGGTACGACTGCTTTTGCAGCCACTGCTTGTGTTGGTACGATTGTCAAATATCCACCGGTCGGGCATTTCTTGTAGATGCCACCAGTGGAGGTACGACGGTGGAGAATCTCCACCGGCCGGGATTTGACGAGCATTCTTGAATATAGCCCATACTCTGTGGCATTATATGTTTCTGGCTTGATTAAAAAGATGACAACTGAATATGGGATTTGAATTTATAGAAAATTAAGAAAGGGAAAAAGATTTTTGTATTAAGAACATAAGAAAATAAGGAAGCTACAAGAGGCCACGAGACCTACACGAGGTAGTTCCTGTTACTTAACTCTACCTACATCCACCTCTCTTCCCCATCCATGAATTTATCCAGCCTCCTTTTAAAGACCCCTACTCCTTTTAAAGACCCCTAGACTCCTTTTAAAGACCCCTAGACTCCTTTTAAAGACCCCTAGACTCCTTTTAAAGACCCCTAGACTCCTTTTAAAGACCCCTACTCCTTTTAAAGACCCCTAGACTCCTTTTAAAGACCCCTAGACTCCTTTTAAAGACCCCTAGACTCCTTTTAAAGACCCCTACTCCTTTTAAAGACCCCTAGACTCCTTTTAAAGACCCCTAGACTCCTTTTAAAGACCCCTAGACTCCTTTTAAAGACCCCTACTCCTTTTAAAGACCCCTAGACTCCTTTTAAAGACCCCTAGACTCCTTTTAAAGATCCCTATACTCCTTTTAAAGACCCCTACTCCTTTTAAAGACCCCTAGACTCCTTTTAAAGACCCCTAGACTCCTTTTAAGACCCCTAGACTCCTTTTAAAGATCCCTAGACTCCTTTTAAAGACCCCTAGACTCCTTTTAAAGATCCCTATACTCCTTTTAAAGACCCCTACTCCTTTTAAAGATCCCTATACTCCTTTTAAAGACCCTATACTCCTTTAAAGACCCCTACTCCTTTTAAAGACCCCTACTCCTTTTAAAGACCCCTAGACTCCTTTTACAGACCCCTACTCCTTTTAAAGATCCCTAGACTCCTTTTAAAGACCCCTACTCCTTTTAAAGACCCCTACTCCTTTTAAAGATCCCTACTCCTTTTAAAGACCCCTACTCCTTTTAAAGATCCCTACTCCTTTTAAAGACCCCTACTCCTTTTAAAGACCCCTACTCCTTTTAAAGACCCCTACTCCTTTTAAAGATCCCTACTCCTTTTAAAGACCCCTACTCCTTTTAAAGACCCCTACTCCTTTTAAAGATCCCTACTCCTTTTAAAGACCCCTAGACTCCTTTTAAAGACCCCTATACTCTTTTAAAGACCCCTAGACTCCTTTTAAAGACCCCTACTCCTTTTAAAGACCCCTAGACTCCTTTTAAAGACCCCTAGACTCCTTTTAAAGACCCCTACTCCTTTTAAAGACCCCTAGACTCCTTTTAAAGACCCCTATACTCCTTTTAAAGACCCCTACTCCTTTTAAAGACCCCTATACTCCTTTTAAAGACCCCTAGACTCCTTTTAAAGACCCCTATACTCCTTTTAAAGACCCCTACTCCTTTTAAAGACCCCTAGACTCCTTTTAAAGACCCCTAGACTCCTTTTAAAGACCCCTAGACTCCTTTAAAGACCCCTACTCCTTTTAAAGACCCCTAGACTCCTTTTAAAGACCCCTATACTCCTTTTAAAGACCCCTAGACTCCTTTTAAAGACCCCTATACTCCTTTTAAAGACCCCTACTCCTTTTAAAGACCCCTATACTCCTTTTAAAGACCCCTAGACTCCTTTTAAAGACCCCTACTCCTTTTAAAGACCCCTAGACTCCTTTTAAAGACCCCTATACTCCTTTTAAAGACCCCTACTCCTTTTAAAGACCCTACTCCTTTTAAAGACCCCTAGACTCCTTTTAAAGACCCCTAGACTCCTTTTAAAGACCCCTAGACTCCTTTTAAAGACCCCTACTCCTTTTAAAGACCCCTAGACTCCTTTTAAAGACCCCTAGACTCCTTTTAAAGACCCCTAACTCCTTTTAAAGACCCCTACTCCTTTTAAAGACCCCTAGACTCCTTTTAAAGACCCCTAGACTCCTTTTACAGATCCCTATACTCCTTTTAAAGACCCCTAGACTCCTTTTAAAGACCCCTACTCCTTTTAAAGACCCCTAGACTCCTTTTAAAGACCCCTAGACTCCTTTTAAAGACCCCTAGACTCCTTTTAAAGACCCCTATACTCCTTTTAAAGACCCCTACTCCTTTTAAAGACCCCTACTCCTTTTAAAGACCCCTACTCCTTTTAAAGACCCCTAGACTCCTTTTAAAGACCCCTAGACTCCTTTTAAAGACCCCTACTCCTTTTAAAGACCCCTAGACTCCTTTTAAAGACCCCCAGACTCCTTTTAAAGACCCCTAGACTCCTTTTAAAGATCCCTATACTCCTTTTAAAGACCCTAGACTCCTTTTAAAGACCCCTAGACTCCTTTTAAAGACCCCTAGACTCCTTTTAAAGACCCCTACTCCTTTTAAAGACCCCTATACTCCTTTTAAAGACCCCTATACTCCTTTTAAAGACCCCTACTCCTTTTAAAGATCCCTAGACTCCTTTTAAAGACCCCTAGACTCCTTTTAAAGATCCCTATACTCCTTTTAAAGACCCCTACTCCTTTTAAAGACCCCTAGACTCCTTTTAAAGACCCCTAGACTCCTTTTAAAGACCCCTACTCCTTTTAAAGACCCCTATACTCCTTTTAAAGACCCCTACTCCTTTTAAAGACCCCTACTCCTTTTAAAGATCCCTATACTCCTTTTAAAGACCCCTACTCCTTTTAAAGACCCCTACTCCTTTTAAAGACCCCTATACTCCTTTTAAAGACCCCTAGACTCCTTTTAAAGACCCCTACTCCTTTTAAAGACCCCTACTACTTTTAGTAGTAGGTCATACTTTTATTGGTCATTATATTTTTCCTAATCCAAATCTGGCAATTTTCAGGGCTCCAATGACACCTACCCCACAGCCAAGGACATTGCTTCAGCATGAAGAAATTCACAACACTCATCTCTCGGGATTGACTGCTCTCCACAAGTCTCTGGAAAACTACCCCAAGGAGCTTGCAGACACTGAAGATTTACCAAACTCACACAGGAGTAGGCTAATCATGGTTCTAACGTTTGGGGTGAAATATTGAATACATATGAGTGTACATGATACTTTCCATACATTCTCTTCACATGTCAACCACTCCTCAGATAACTTATTTCCACTGCTTGAATCTTAGACCTCTGGTATTTATTCCACGTCCAAGTCTCACTTGTATATGTCACTGTAGGAAGTAATGCTGTCCCTTAAAACTTTTTTTCACTTCCTTACTCACCGTCCTCTCATCATGCAACACAAATATCCCTTGCCTGCTGTCCATGTTGTGGTCTCTTAATTCTACTTCCTGCCCCATGCTGGATTATTCACACTCATTAATTCCTCAAAATATTCTATTCACCTTTTGACATCCTCATTTTCTCTCAGCATCTCTTCACCATTATTCCATCTAGTTCCTCTTTCTTTGTGTACTTCCTCCATATATTGTTTTTCATTCTCTCTAAAAATCTCACTCAGATTCCTTCCAAAATTCTCATCCACTTTCAGTATTTTTGTGATAACCCATTTCACTCCTTTTGCATGTGCTCTGTTTTCCTGCTATCCCTTACATGCTCAGGCACATTTATCTGTTGGGTCTTGACATATGCATCCCTCTTGATCTATTACTTGCTTGACTTCATCTGTCCACCGGCATGCCATTTGTTTCCTTATTTTCACCTTTGTGCCCACCCAAAGACTACTGTATACAGTAGTCTTTGGCCCACCATTTGTTCCTTAACCCTTAGTATTCATTCTTTGAAGAACCTAAGCACATTTTGAACCTCGTCTTTTTTTATATCTCTGATATACCACTCAATGCATAATCCAATTTCTGCCTGTAATCCCCCAAAACTTCTTCATTATCAATCTTTTCAAGACTAACTAACCCCTCTCCTCTTATCCCTGGACTGTTTTCAGAAAATCTATCTGTCATGCACGTTCATTTTCATTAATACTGCTAGGTGATTCATGCTTTTTGATATTGCCTCTAACCACTTTCGCATCAGTTTTTCTCTCCTTTCAGTCTCCTATCTGTGGCTATAGAATTTATCAGCCTTTCTGCTCATTCTGTGAATTCCCTCTTCTCCCTGTATACCTATGTATCCTCCTATGTTCAAAATAGGTGTTTCCTAAAGCCTAAAACAACTCTTCTCGTGCAGATCACCAAATTATCACTATATTCTCATACCTCCCCAGTACACCCTACTTACCAACAATTTTCTTCTTCTTAAAATCTTATTTATTATGGCATGCATGGCAGAAAATGTAGAGCCTTGTACACTGGTTCTCACTTTTTCATCTTGCATGAAACGTTTGCATCTGTCCTTGCCTTCCATAATGAAATACAACACCAGTTGTGACCATTGCACACGTTAAAACCCCAAAGATGCAGTGCTATTATTATCTGCTTTATTGTTTGATATGTTAAAGTATCCATCTATGTACCTGGCATCTGTATTAATTTGATATCATTTAGTGTAAAGTCATTTGATATCATTTAGCTGTATGGCACTTGTTAATTTACATTTCCAATATCGTGCAGAAAACATTATAAATGGTGGTGTTGACTGTTGCCTTAATTAGAGGATATATATATATATATATATATATATATAATATATATATATATATATATATATATATATATATATATATATATATATATATATATATAATATATATTTTATATATATATATATTTATATATATATATATCCTCTATATATGATATATATATATATATATATATATATATATATATATATAAATATATATATATATATATATATATATATATATATATATATTATATGATATATATAGGCCTCTTCCATTTGCGACATTTCAAGAACCAGTTCACGCAACCCAAGAACTCAGGCGTTCCATTTGCGCACAAAAACCCTAGGTCCGAGGCGACCCGCGTAGTGACTCAGCATAGCCCGTGAACTTTCTCTCCCCACATCCATTGAGGGGTAGAATTTTCAGTTCATCCTGAATTTTTTTTACCTGAAGGTAATCTCCTTGCTTCTAGGACTCCAGTTAGGTTACACAAAGCACATTTTGTTTTCTTTGTTTGTGGGACTCTAAAGCGGACAGCAAACATTACAAACAAAAGGAATGGCCAGCACGACCGAAAGACTCACCTGGCAGGTTCAACTGTATGTACAAACCTCTTGTTGACAGTGAAAAGGTGTACTTACCTCCATTGCATCTGAAACTTGGGTTAATGAAAAATTTTGTGAAAGCCATGGATCAAAATGGTGCTGGCTTTCAGTATTTGTTAGAAAAGTTTGAACGCACTGTATCTGAAGCCAAAGTAAAGGCAGGTGTTTTCAATGGCCCTCAAATTCGTCAACTACTCAATGATGATGACTTTGTAAAGAGCCTAACTGCCCTGGAAAAAGCTGCTTGGAAGAGCTTTTTGGCTGTTATAAAGAACTACCTAGGTAATGTTCGGCATCGAATTATGAGGAACTTGTAATGACATTTAAAAGAGTTACCATGCGCTTGGGGCTCGGATGTCCCCCAAAATCCACTTTTTCCTTTCACACTTTTTTTCTTCCCAACGAATTTTGGGCGGGGCAGATAAGCAGGGGGAACGTTTCCCACCAGGACATTGCCCCAGGGAAAAACCCCGTCCCAAGGACATTCGTCCCAACATGATGGGGGGACTATTGCTGGACGCTACACTGAAAGCATGCTCCTCAAACGAAAGGCAAACTCAGAAACACTTCTGATGTACTATGGAGCAGGGTGAGTCTTTTGTGTGTTGGTTTTTTTTTGATCATATGTATTTTTAATACCATTTGAGATCTTGACTGTTTTCTGAAAAAACCGTCTGATTGACTTTTCTTCGAACTAGCGCTTTTCTCTAAAAAAAAATTCCCGAAGTTGTGCTCCAAAATACAAATTAAAAAAATATATATATATTATTATATTTCTGCAATATAAAAAAGTAAAAATTTTTACTATGATATGGCTATTTTGGGATATTTCCAAGTTTTGGGGGCACTTTTGGATATATTTGGAAAAAATTTAAGTATATTTTTTGCCAAATAGTACATTAGGTCCTAATAAAGCCGCAGGCACCACCAAAATTTAAATTTACAGAAATATATATTAACGTGGGGGGATTGTTTCGATTAATTAAAATTATATATCGTTTTAAAATTTATAATAGCTATTAAATTTCAAATGCCGATATTTAAAAAAACTATACTCTAGAGAAAAAGCAATGCCTTTTTTTTTAATCCAGCGAAAATGCTTTCCAACCCACCCCAAAATGAACTCAGAACCATTTTTGGGTCCCCCATAAATTTATAAACCCAACCATTCCAGTCACAGACTGGGTGATATGATGAAAAAACTATCGCATGTTTAAATTTTTGGGTACCATTTTACCTCATATACACAATCCCTCATTTTATCTGCAAAGATGCCAGCAGGGATGGAAATGGTACAAAATTCTTCCTTTTCATCACTAGAATCCCCTCATGCGAAATACCCCAGACCGGCGGGGAAAAACCCTCCCCTCTTGCCTTGCCATTTTTGGTTTGTTTGTAAAAAAAAAAAAGGGGGTTTTTTTTCGTTCCTTTTTGGGACACGCAACCCAACCCTAAACCCCAGAACCCAACCCTGAACCCAGAACCCAAACCCCTGAACCCAGCCCAACCCTGAACTGAAAGAACTGTTTCATAAAATTTGGGCGCAATGGAAGGGGCCCTTATAATATAAAATATAATATATATAATATATATTATATATATATATATATATATATTATTGTGGGGGTTGGTTGTTGTGTGTGTGTGTGTTGTTTTGTTGTGTTGTGTGTGTGTGTTGTTTGTTCTATTTGGAAAGTCAGGAATATGTTTTCAATTTTTGAGTATCTGCTTTGGTTTTTGCTTTGTGTAGGTGTTTCAAAACGGGAAAAACATTCAACTGAAAACCATTTTTATCTGCCTTTTGGAAATAGGCCAGATTATGATTTCAGGCTGCAAATTTTTCTGGATTCAACATTGCAACGTCCTACTGTAATGGATTTCAAGTCTAGTGCTTAAATCCTTTAAAATTAAAGAGACTATTTTTTCTATTTTTTTTAATAAATTATATATATAGTCAAAATACAAGGTGAATAAAGTAAAGGAAGGGAATAAACGGAAAGGCATGGTATGGGATTAAGAAAAAATAAAAGAGTCACCCCAAAAAGTGCGTGTTTGATTCTTTCTCCTGAAGATGGCCGCGCCCGTCCTCCAAATTTTAGACACAGCCCCATCCTTTATACTACCCTTGGCCTCTCTAAACTGGGCTGGAACGGGTGGAGGGCCAAGCTAAGAGCGGGACCCCTTTGGGCCGCTCTGGGAAAAACTGGCGCATGCACACTACAGTAAAAGGGGGGAAGACACCAGGAGCTTACTGTGCCGCTGATAAGCCCTAAAACACCACGAGGGGCCGCCCGCCAAGTAAAAAGTAATTTCACGAAAAATTGCAAATTCGCAATTTTTTGGAAAAAAATCTTGGGAAATAGGACCGTCAATAAAAACTGTATTCGCCACTGCGCTTATGTCCCAGGGCCAATATTACGAATTTTAGCTCACTACGACTTGTATGTGCCACTGAAGACATGTAGTGTGATGTACAAAATGTAAACGTTTTGGGGAATTTATACACATACATTTTTAAATCTGAGTTTCTTACCTTTTTCAATCAAACCCAGGCTACACCCGGACATTCATCCCATAATTAAACAAACTAGGATACTTATGGGTTGATGGGGGTTGAATTAGGCTGAGGTTGGTCAAATTGAAAGGGTTTTTGTGATCCAAATGGTCCCCTGTCAGGCCGCCCGTGAATGAAAGAGCGGGGGGTGGAGGCGAAAATCGTGGTCGGCGTCAAGTGGTTACCACCAGAAATTTTTACGCGGCGGATGTTATCAGTGTGTTGTTTTTAACACAGTTTTTTGATTTAACCTATTATGTACAAATTAACGTTGTACAAATCTTTTTTTGTATTGTAGACAAGCAAGCAGTTTATTTGATTGAGTTTCCTCCGGAGGGTCTGGGTTATTTCTCTCCCTGTGGGCGAGCACGGCCAAAACCAATCCTACCTACACGGGTCAATCGTTCGTGGTGGCGGCGAGGCGCCCCCCTACCAATACCTGCCACGAATACCGCAGGATAGGTTTTACAAATATTAACGGCGACCAATTGCCACGCTCCAAATTAAGGTGCTAATTTATTTTAAATGCAATGTTTATTAACCCCTGGGAATTTTAATTTATCCATCCCGTACTAATCATTTACTTAAATTACCTTAATATTCCCTTCCATTTTAATTATATATACTTCCTACCACCCCTTCAGCACTCCCCTATGACGAGCGGAAAAAACCTCCCTCACAAGGGGGGGGGGAAACAAAAACCCCCACCCATCAAATTTCGAAGGGGGGGTTTATGGGAAAATTTCCACATGGGGCCGGGGGAAAAAATGAAGTTGCTTCATGTGACACACCCCAGGCCACATAGCGCCGGCTTTTAAAAGTGGTTTCGGCCTGTTTTGGGCTTTAGCTATTTTAAAATTTAATTCTTGATAGAGGGACCAGTGAATATGCTGACATATACTTGATCGGGGGAGAGTTATCTCCCATGTTATAGTATCCCATATAGTCATCACCTTGACCTCAAATGGTTTTTAGGGGTTTCCCTTTTCAGCGGAAGTTCAGGGGGACCTAGATAGGGCTAGTCTACACTGATCTATTAAATTGAATGGAATTGAGGTAATATTTGACTGCCGTCTACCATGATTTATCCCAAAAATTACACCCGAATCGGCCAAAATTGTACCATTCCGCCATGTAATGAGTTCCCGATTTTCTTCCACCAACAATTTAGTAAGATGATGGGGTTTGGAATTTGTATGGGGTGGCAGGCGGTATTTTGGGAAAATCAACTTGAAAATTTCGCCTCGACACCTAATCCCTATGACAAGGAACAGACCCCTATGGTCAATTTGTTCCTATGGGGGGGGGGCTGAAAACCAATGCTGATTTCCTAGGAAACCGCTTCTGTATTGTTTGATCAAAAAATTCAAAAGGGTCAGAGCTTCCCTTTTTTTAACCCGCAGGGGAAAATAACCCCTTTCAGGGGTATTATCTTTCAGGGAGTATTAAACCTTTTAGGGAAAATTTAACCTGGAAGTATTAAACCCTGCAGGGAGCAAACCCTGCAGGGAGTATCAACCCTGCAGGGGAGTATTAACCCTTGCGGGGGTATTAAACCCCGCAGGGAGTATTAACCAAAAAGGGAAACCTTTTTTATGCTATACAGGGTCTGGGGTCAATTCGGTTCCCTTTTTATATCTTCAGATATGTCTGACTGAGGGAAAACCATATTTTAGATTATTTTACACTCTTTTTCCCCCAGGTAGGGGCCTTTAAACCATAAACCTGTACAATTGAGGTTTCTATCTCCCGCGACACTTATTATTAGGATTTTCATTAGTGGGAATAATTTATTTTGAACTGGAATACCACTTTCCTCTAAAACCTCATTATTGGTGTGGGCAAGAAATGGTTCTATTTGGTAATTAATAGGGTTTGGGCAGCTAGGAATACTCTCCTGTTCGACGTTTTTGGGATGTGGGATGGATCCCATTATTTCCTTACCACCCGCACAGTGAACTTTTCGAGTTTGTTTTGTGGGCCTTTCCTAGGGGGGGGGGGGGCCAAAAATAAAGGCTTCCCTTTTTAATTGGAAAGGTCCATAAAAGTCTTTGAAGGTATTACAACTAGTTTAAAACCATTATCCCTCACATTTCGCTGTGTCTTTTTTGTCCATTTAAAAGTTAAACCGTACCAATTTATTTATACTGCACAGTACCCTACATTTTTATCTTCCTATTGGACAGGGGTTTTAACTATGTATAGGTTTTAAACCTCATTATTGGCGAGAAAACCTGTATGGCTTGTTCACTTTATTAATTATGGGTAGTTGTATAAATTTAACTATCTCTCGCTTATGAAAAATCTTGTGCACCCCTGTCAAACATGTCTTTACTATGATCCATTGCCATTATGGCACACCTTTAACTCGGCAGTTGGAACAGCTGCTGAACTCTTTATTAGTGACTGCCATTTAAAACTGTGGGTCTGAGTTTTTATCACTGTTAGGACAAAGAGCGATGTTTTTGAACTATTGTTTAAATTTCCTACAAAGTTCTTTTCTTATAGGGCATGCATTTGAAGCATGTTTAAACCCGGAGACAGGGTTTGGCAAATACCAAGGGCATTACCTTTCAAATCTCGTGTAACAAAGAATAGATATTAAAATTTTGGGGGGGCGTATGTTCCCCCTCACATAAAAGACACAAATTTATTATTCGTATTTTACTAGAAACGCCCTGGAATTAGGGGTTGTTCCATTTTTTGGTCTAAGTGGTTTACTGGGGAGGCGAAAGTTTTAATCGCAATTACAGGGTGTTTGATTTGCGTAACAGGCCAGGGTAAATACCCACTAACAGGGGTCTTTTAAAATCTGAGGTGGCTGATATACTGATTACCCCCAGGCGTAATAATCGTGTCCCCGTGGGGGGGGGTTTTTGCTAATACCCTTGAAACTTTTGGTTAAAAAAAACTTTTTGCGTAGTGAAATATGAGGGGACACTCCCGTAAACCCTCATATTCAATTTTCTTTATCGAGATATCTTTACATTCTTTCATGATTGATTTAAAACCATAACTGAATCATTTTTTTATCCCAGTTTGTCTTAATTTAACTTCATATATCGTAGCCCCTCTCTATTTTTCCATTGCTTATTTAGCCATGGAGACCTGACTTTAAACTATTACACTGGGTAACAGCCAAAAAAAACGTCGGGGTTTCTCAGTTGATTTAGACTAATTAGGTGTTCTGATCCCCAATTACTGATTTTTGCTCTACAGTCAATTTTGAGATACAAGCCATAGGCCTACCTGGGCTATACATATGTAATTCAGGGGTTTTTAGTTCAATCATATTTTTCTTGAAGAATATATCGAATTAAAAGCACAGACCGAATAAGGGAAATTTCCACAATTAGCCAATCAAAAACAATACCTGTCTCACCATTACTCCATTCTAAATTTCAAATTCTAAAATTCTAAATTTCATTTTTGACACTCAGCTGCATCTTTTTTTT
>JACEEZ010007417.1:52500-57500 GCA_016584305.1 Chionoecetes opilio | reverse complement strand
TTGGAATCATTGATAAAACTATGTTATCTAAGGCTTCAAATGTTTTTTGCAATAATAGTTTCCAATAATTTACCCCCCCCTGACTTGATTACGGGTCGATAATTTGACTTTAGTCCTCTTTCCCCCTTTTAAAATAGGGGAACAAATTCCTTTTCCTCCACAATAATGGCACATCGTCTTCTCAACCGATTTCCAAAAAAGGCATAACGACCACTAACAACTTTTTTGCATTCCTTAATACCCGGGGATACATTCATTGGTCCTGGGATTTTAAATTCTTCTTTTATCTATACCCTCTTCCACCTTTTCCTAGTTATCACAATATCTTTGAGTTTCTCCTATCGTTCCTTTAAAACATCTATTCACATCAGGTATCTCTGTGTACCCCCTCCGAAAAAAAACATTAAAAAATAATCATTTGATTTACAATTTACCCGTATTTAAGACCTCCCCCTTCCCTGACCTTAACCCCCAACTAATTCCCCTTTTGCTTTTTTTTATACCTGATAAAACCCCTTTTCGGTCACTTTTTTCGCCTGTCCTGCTACTTTAATCCATAATTGTTTAGCAACTGAGGTTAATTTTTTATGTCTTCCCATCACGTTATATGTTTTTTGCTTACCAATCCTGCCTGAACCTTTAAAAATAAATGTTTCTTTTTACCCCAAATTTGGGTTTTTTAAAATTAGTGGTCATCCATTTTGGATCACTCTTTTGGACCTTTTTTCCCTAAAGGAATTTTTTATTTTCTGTCCGTCAATTATATTCCTTACAAATAAGGTATAATCCTTTAAGCCCCACCTCCTTTTATGTCAACCGCTTAATACCCAGGTGCCTTCCTAATCCTTCATAATGGCCTTTCCAGCTGTCATGCCCATCTGTACCTGGGAAAATTTCTTCCCTCCATCCCACACCTTTATTAAAACCTCCAGGTGTTTCTTAATCCTGCATAATTGGCCTTCGCAATTAGGTATCTTGTTTATTTCCCCTTCATTTACCAAAAATTCCATTTTAAACTAAATTGATTTTATAATGGCGCTATTTTTCTAAATTCCCCCCGACCTCATCGGAACAAAGTCTTATTTGTCAGCAATAGACTGAAATTATTCCTTAGTAGGCTCCCTTAGCTTGATTTGGGAATTACCTGGATTTTATTTAAAAAATTTATCTGCGTGCTATCACCTACGATGATTAAAACCCAGTCTATATTTCCCAAGATTAAAATCTCCCAAGCATAGTCGATTATATTGCAGGCCTTGTTTTTTCTTCCCATATAGGAGCTGAATCCTTACAAGTTTTTGGAGGCCTATACACACACCCAAAACCTTTTCGAATTCTCTCCGTAACCCCTTTCCCTAAGGGCCCAGCTGTCATCGTTTTTATAAAATTATTAAAAACAACATCAAAGTAAACTCGAAAAAGCGCAACTCCCCACCTCGCTGCCAACCTGTCCTTGTGAAATAACTTATACCCAGCTACTCGACTTCCGGATAAATACCTCTCCTGACAATCCAAAAATGTTTCTGTTTTTGCATTTTATTAAAAAACCCCTACACTATTTATTCCTCTAGGAAATTATTTGTTTAAAATACTCCTACAGTTGTTGGAAACCTTCAAGCAACTCCTTCTTTTTTGTCATTTTTCCCTTTTTCTTAATAAACCCTCCTCTCTTTTCTTTCGAATCACTTAGTTCCCGCCGTCTGAAATCCCCTAGTGTCGCAAGTTCCTTTACCCCGACCCCAGTGTCTAATCCCGGTTTTTATCTTAAAAAAAACCTGCAGGCATCTACCCCTTTAAGGGATTTTAGACAAGATCTGAAATCCTTTCCCCGAAAAAAGGGACCCCGTTGGGAGAGGTGGTTATGCCCAAAAAAAAAAAGGGCCCGCTGTCGACAAAAAGGCCCAACCATTGGTTTGCAATGAAGGAGCCACCGGGGAATTCAAAGCAAAAAGCCTGGAGTACCCCCAAGCTCAAACAAAAAGGTTTTGAAAGGAAACCCCCCACACCACGGGAACCCAAGCTGTTCCTAAAACTTTTACCTACAGCTCCCTTTTTAAACCGCCGTAGCAATTCCTCCCCTTCTTACCACTCAACATCATTTTCCCCCCCGCGCTAGGCAGACGAGGGCTTTTTTCCCCTTTGGGCGCCAGCATCAAATGTTAGTTAAAAAGAGAGGAAGTAAAACAGTATGGATGAGGTGTTTTTGTAAAAAATAGATAGATGAAGAAGGAAGGAAGGAAAGGAGGGGGAGGATAGAGGATAGAGAAGGGATGGATGAGAAGGGAAGGGAATGATGAGAGATAATAAGAGAAGGATAGAGAAAGGGATAGGAATAGGAAAGCGAGAAGGGAATACGATTAGTTGGAGGAAGAATATGGAAGGATGGAAGGAGGAGAATGAGGATAGGCAGGAAAGGAAGGGAGATATGAGAAGGGAAGGAAGAGAGAGATGACGAGGAGAGAGAGAGAGAGGACGAGAGAGAGAGAGAGGGGAGAGAGAGAGAGAGAGAGAGATGAGAGAAGAGGAGAGAGAGAGAGACGATGAGGAGAGAGGAGAGAGAGAGAGAGAGAGAGAGAGAGGAGAGAGAGAGAGAGAGAGAGAGAGAGAGAGAGAGAGGAGAGGAGAGAGAGAGAGACGGAGAGAGAGAGAGAGAGAGAGAGAGAGAGAAAACTACTTAATATTTAATGGCCTTTAGTTGGAGTCTGCAGAAGTGGGAAATATTGTTATCATTTCTGCGTCGCTTCTGCTTGCCAACATTTTTCTTTTCGAGGTTCGGTTCCTCACAATTTTCCTTCGTTATCACCCAATATACATCAATAAATTAACTATCTCAAATTATAAAAATGAAAGCTACACTAAAAATAATCCTTCCTTTCACTATATAGTTCCTACATAAACACGATACATTTACCTCTATACGTTCCCCCGTTACAAAGGCAGCAATAGAGACAGTACATACACCGGAGAGTCTGCACGCGTCACCCTCTGTTTATAGAAGGCTTGGTATTGATATAGGATCCTTACTCCCTCCCTCCTATCACTATACTCTCCTCTCCTATTTCCTATTATACTCTCTCCCACCTCATTCTCTTCTCCTGTACACTCTCTCCCTCCTCACTCTCTTCTCCTATACACTCTCTCCCACCTCACTCTCTTCTCCTATACACTCTCTCCCTCCTCACTCTCTTCTCCTATACACTCTCTCCCTCCTCACTCTCTTCTCCTATATACTCCCTCCCTCCTCACTCTCTTCTCCTATACACTCTCTTCCACCTCACTCTCCTCGCCTATATATACTCTCTCCCTCCTCACTCTCTTCTCCTATACACTCGCTTCCACCTCACTCTTCTCGCCTATATCCTCTCTCCCTCCTCTCACTGCTCAGGCGGCACAATAATCGCATGGCAAACAGTGAAGAGATAGTTGTCATTACCAACTTGTTATTTTTACCGAGTTGATGGTGAGTGTATTAGACAAGCTATTCGACACATAGACTCTCTCTCTCTCTCTCTCTCTCTCTCTCTCTCTCTCTCTCTCTCTCTCTCTCTCTCTCTCTCTCTCTCTCTCTCTCTCTCTCTCTCTCTTTATTTTTTTCTTTGACTTAAACAGCTATTAAGCATACTGATGGGTTAAAAAGTAGATAAGTTAAGGCAGTAAATATCATCTCTCTCTCTCTCTCTCTCTCTCTCTCTCTCTCTCTCTCTCTCTCTCTCTCTCTCTCTCTCTCTCTCTCTCTCTCTCTCTCTCTCTCTCTCTCTCTCTCTCTCTCTCTCCAGGCACGTGCATACTCATTATTCCAATCTTTCCCACAGCTAAACAAAAAACCCGAATCACACATCATCAACACACATTCCGTCCTTGATTAACCTCACATCATCATAAACTTTTACCCTTAATGCATAAAGTTCCCTTAATTAATATCCTCCCTAGAAATAAAAAGGCAAAGCACGAAAGACATAAACTTCAAGATGTAAACAAACGAGTTCCACCCTTAGAGAGAGAGAGAGAGAGAGAGAGAGAGAGAGAGAGAGAGAGAGAGAGAGAGAGAGAGAGAGAGAGAGAGAGAGAGAGAGAGTGTGTGTGCTCAAAACCTAATGACCTCAAGGTAAGGATGCGTGTCCGTTAAGGTTCGCGGCTTACCGGACATCTATCTCTCGAAGGTGAAGACAACGATAGGAAGGAAAGTAAAGGACTCAAGTTTATAGGAACGAAGGTAAAGGACTCAAGTTTATAGGAACGAAGGTAAAGAAAGGACTCAAGTTTATAGGAACGAAAGAAAAGGGACTCAAGTTTATAGGAGAGGAGCGAGGGTAAAGGAAGGACTCAAGTTTATAGGAGTGAAGGGAAAGGACTCAAGTCTATAGGAGTGAAGGGAAAGGACTCAAGTTTATAGGAAGGAAGGGAAAGGACTCAAGTTTAAAGGAGTGAAGGGAAAGGACTCAAGTTTATAGGAACGAAGGTAAAGAAAGGACTCAAGTTTATAGGAACGAAAGAATAGGGACTCAAGTTTATAGGAACGAAAGAAAAGGGACTCAAGTTTATAGGAAAGAAAGAAAAGGGACTCAAGTTTATAGGAAAGAAAGAATAGGGACTCAAGTTTATAGGAAAGAAAGAAAAGGGACTCAAGTTTATAGGAAAGAAAGAAAAGGGACTCAAGTTTATAGGAACGAAGGTAAAGGACTCAAGTTTATAGGAAAGAAAGAATAGGGACTCAAGTTTATAGGAAAGAAAGAAAAGGGACTCAAGTTTATAGGAACGAAGGTAAAGGACTCAAGTTTATAGGAACGAAAGAAAAGGGACTCAAGTTTATAGGAAAGAAAGAAAAGGGACTCAAGTTTATAGGAACGAAAGAATAAGGACTCAAGTTTATAGGAACGAAGGTAAAGGACTCAAGTTTATAGGAAAGAAAGAAAAGGGACTCAAGTTTATAGGAACGAAAGAATAAGGACTCAAGTTTATAGGAACGAAGGTAAAGGACTCAAGTTTATAGGAAAGAGAAA
>JACEEZ010007417.1:45000-47500 GCA_016584305.1 Chionoecetes opilio | reverse complement strand
GGATGCACATACGTAACGTTGAAGCAGGTGTTATTCTGGCTGTATAATTCACACTGGGGAACAATTTTGAACATAGTTTCTATTGAGTTCGATTTTTCACTTGATGGCTGCGCGCCGACTACCCTAACCCGGATTCGAACCAGGGCCAGCAGATTCGTAGCTAGGCGCGCTAGCCACTACACCACGGAGGCGACTATAATTTTATGTGATATAATGATGTATGTTTGTGTTCGCTCATCTTCTTTTTCTTATCTTGGTTTCTCGTTTTCTTTTTCTTTTTTTCCCATTATTTTTAATATTATTCTCGTTTCTCAGCTGTCATAAGCTTAATGGAGACCCGCCCAGCCCTGCCCCACTCAACCCACCACGCTCCGCCCTGTTCCAACCCCTAAATAACACCTTGATTCTTACCTCACGCATAAAGAACCTAAACAGCCAACCAGCCAGTCAGGACGTGAAATACATGCACAAACACGTCGGGGTGAACCTTAAAGTGGAGGGGAAGGTACGTAGCTCTGCCTCAAGTCACGCACGCACGTATACCTCCACCCCTTCCACATGTAATTCCACTAATTCCACCACCACTAAAACCACCATCACCACCACCACCACTGCCATCACTCTAGACTCTAGAGTTTAGATAGACCAATTCATTTGTTTTTAGTAGTAATTCCAAAGAGAAAAAAACTGCTAAAATTCCTATTACTAACTCCTATTACTCGTATCACTACTACTACTACTACTTCTTCTTCTCTAGGCAGACAAGTTCCTTCACTTTAAGATATTCCAAAGACAACAACAACTGGCAAAACTGAAACTACTACTACTACTACTATTACTACTACTACTACTACTATTACTACTACCACTACTACTTTACTACTACTACTACCACTACTACTTCTACTACCACTACTACTTCTACTACCACTACTACTATACTACTACTACTACTACTACTACTACTTCTACTACTACTACTACTACTACTACTACTACTACTACTACTACCACTACTACTACCACTACCCTCCATCTACGTAAAAACAAGATAACCATTTCACGCTCAAAACCCTCGAAAAGATAAGAGAAAGGAAGAAGAGCGACATCTTTTTTCTTCAGCAGTACATACAAGGAGAAAGATGCCACTCTCTTCTCATCCTCCTCATTGCCCGAGACGCTCTATGGAAGCAGGAGGCGAAGAAGAGGAGGGAAGAACAAGAAGGCAGGTAGAAGATAGAGCTAAAATCATCCATCTATCCATCAAGCCATCTAGCCCGTCAGTCAGGTATGTAAAGTCGATCACTCTGGCAATCACCGACATAAAGAAGATACAGAGACAGTTTTTCCGTGATGTGCCATTCATTATATTTATTAGTGATGAACATTGACGCTGGTTTAGGTTGTGGTGCTATGTTTATGCTGTGGTGATGATGGTGATGATGATGATGTTGGTGGTAATAGATATGGTATTGTATATAGATGCAGCTGTTAATATTTTCAGCTCACTGGAATCAAGGCTGTCACCATTGTTGTTAAGGTTACGATAGTACGGTAGGCTGAACCTCGCCACCAGCAACGTCCCTCCGTCCGATTAAAAGCTTGGACCAGCCTCCCGTAATGACAAATAAATTAATTGAGTTAATATTTTTTCTATAACTCTTATCATTATTATCATCATTATCATTATTCGATTCGGAAACAGTAAATTTAGAGCAAATGTATCAGAATTCAATAAAAAAAAAAGGTCAGCAATAGATAAAGTGAATAGTAACAAAAAAACGAACAATACATTAAATTAAAGTAAATTCCCTATTATTCCTTAAACTTTCTCAATAAAATGCTTCGCAATACCATCTTATCAATACGGAATATCTACCATCAATATCATCTTATCAATACACAATACATCAATATAATTTTATCAATACGCAATATCTACCATCAATATCATCTACTCAACACGTAATATCAATATCATCGTGAATGTCAATGCTTCTCATTTTTGACGGGGCTGGCAGGATGCTTGCTTGACTCAGGGCGGCGGGCAGGAGGGGTGGGTGGGGGAGGAGGAGTGGAGAGAGGGGGAGGAAGGGTGGCGCGGTAGGCAGTGACGCTAGGCCCCAAATTCACAGGGCGCCCCTCGGGACACCCACCCGGCGCCCGGTCGATGGCAGGGCCCGTGGCAGGTGGGCGAGGGGCGTGACGTAGGACCCTAAAGCCTGCCTGCACGGTATAGGATTCGAGGTATTCCTGTAGGATATTTCTACGGGTTCTATAGTCTATTTTTTTTACGAGGTGAAAAATCCTGACTCCTTGCAGCTTCCTGACTGATATTTGATGCCAGGAGAAGAGAATAGTACGGTTCTTCTAAATTTCAGCTGTATTTTATCATAGTTAACCATATTATCAGGGAAACATAGGCATAATTTTAAGCAGGAGACCTTAAGATAGAATGGAATTTTTGCCTCGTAAAAAAAAATCGTCTATATGATTATAT
>JACEEZ010007417.1:40000-42500 GCA_016584305.1 Chionoecetes opilio | reverse complement strand
TCTCTCTCTCTCTCTCTCTCTCTCTCTCTCTTTTCCCAGTGCTCCTAGCTTAGGGAAACTTCATTTTAAAAACAGGATTACGAGGGCTAGAAAATAGTTGTCTGGAGAAGTAAAAAAAAATTTCTCTCTCTCTCTCAGGTCTGTTCACGGTGCATTATTAAACCCTAAGGGATAGACGAGGAAAAAGAAATAAAAAGAATCGCTCGTTATTCCTCTCCCTATATACTCTTCAATATCATCATAACCATCAATGTATCACCGAAAAAGGGATACAGTGCATATGAATCATCAAATCATCAACACCTCAGAAAAAAAACCATAGAGGGTAGTATGCAATTGTCCAAGATATTGTTCTTATATACGGTGAAATTACTGCTTGTTGTTACTGTAACTACATTTTTTTCAGGATTCCTACTTCCTTCCATCCTTCCATCCTTCCTTCCTTCCTTCCATCCATCCTTCCTTCCTTCCTTCCTTCCTTCCTTCCCACTCACTTGCCACTTTTTTTTCTCTGACTGCAGTGTAGATATGTGTAAAAGTGATCGCCTACTGCCTTAACTGATCTACCTTTTAAGCAATCTGTGTGATTAATAACTGTTTAAATACAAAATAATATAAAAAACAGTATGAAAAATGCGACAACCAGCCCCGGTCTCCCCTAAGAATGAAAAACAAGATCACGTCACGTTATGGAAAAAAACATAGCGAGGAGAGAAATTATGAGTAACAAAAAACAAAATCAAGTCACGTTATGTAAAAAAAAAACCAATAATGAATAACAAACAAGATCATGTCACGTTATAGAAAAAAAAACCATAGAGGGGAACAATGAGGAATGAAAAACAAGACTTAACTCACGACTTAAGTCACGTTATGGAATTTTTTTTTTTTTTTATAGAGGAGAACAATAATTAATAAAAAAAACAAAATCACATTACGAAGGAGAATATCACATAACCAGTAAGAGGACTCGAACCTGGGGCCTGGCTGTGACTGGAACCAACAGGTGTAGTAGCAGGAGGAGCAGGATCTTCGTTAAGGGCTTCGACATGATGAGTGAAGGCGCCGCAGGACTCAAAGGCTATCAGTAGACGCAACACGGGAGGCGGCAGATGTAGTAACGACTGGATAGTTTACACACGGTAGTTACGTCATTAGAATAGTGTATAGAGGCTGAATACCAATGCCTCATACTGTATAGTGGCTTAGTATAGTGCACGGTCCCTTCACACTACTGTATTAGTCGTTGCGGTGGTCAAAAGAGCGGGAAAACACTACCTCACACTAGAAAATCGCTTAAAAATCAACTTGTGGCGCTGTTTCGTTTATCTACGCCGCTGATTTCTATGTTTCGTCACCTAGAAATCAACTTGTGACTTTACTAGGCTCCTGATTCTTCTATTTCGTCACCTGAGTCTCTTCAAAGCTCTTCACTGCTCTTCACTTCACCACACGAGAGGGAGTAACGCGCGCGGCAGCTTAGGAAACGGTCGGTTTGTATCACTCTTGGGTTATGATTTCTGGCGGGAGGAGGGTAGCGGAGAGGGTGCTGCCGCGTCTGACACTGGGAGGAATGTGAGGGGCGAGGAGTCTGTGTGTGTGTGTGTGTGTGTGTGTCCTGGGATTCCTGCCTCTCTCTCTCCTACTCCTACTATCCTCATTTACTTCCTTCTCCTATTCCTCCTCTCCTTCTCTTTTTTCCTTCCTCCTCTTTTCCACGTCTGTTAATTAACCTAACTTTCCCACATGTGTTCTTTCTTTCTATTCTCTCTCTCTCTCTCTCTCTCTCTCTCTCTCTCTCTCTCTCTCTCTCTCTCTCTCTCTCTCTCTCTCTCTCTCTCTCTCTCTCGTTTTGTCTATCACTTCTTTTTTCCATTTATTCGCGTCACTTTTTTACAATACTTTATTAATCTTTTATTTCTTCCACTTTAATTCCCTGAGTCCCCTTCGCCTACCCATCACATCCACACAGACTCACTACATTCTCACACTCACTCATACACCTTCTCACCCTATACACCAAGACGCAACGCAAAAACAACGCAAAAGAACAGAAAAGGAGAAAAAAAGTTGACAAAACCTCCCATTTCACCCTAAGTCTCCGTTACACCAACACTTCACCAGTTCTTCGCCGTTTTCCCCCGAGTCACCTAACACAGTAGCCTCCTCTCATGACAAGGCAAGGCGTGTGCTGAGTGCTGACCCACGCTACAGCAAATTGCGGCTCATTTTCCCGCCGTTTCAGCATTTGAGACGCACAGCAGGACAACAACAAAGACCCAATAATCAATACTCGTGAGAACTGAGGCCGCGGGTTTAGGAGAAGCAGGAGTAGAACGCGTATAGGAGGACAATGAGACGGGATAAAGACGACGGTGAGACCTCAAAGACGATACATGTAAAAAACGAGAATAGGACGACAAGCGTAGAAAAAATGAGGTGTAGAGCAGGCAGAGTAAAGCAGAGCAGAGACTAGAGCAAGCAGGAGTAAAACGCGTAT
>JACEEZ010007417.1:0-37500 GCA_016584305.1 Chionoecetes opilio | reverse complement strand
TTATGTTATTTTTACCATGATTCTTGGCAGGGGCGCACCGGGGGGGGGGGGGGGGCAAAGGGACCATGAATTATGGGACCATGAATGCAAAGGCCCCCCGGAATTTCCTTCCTTGTAAGAAATAAAAAAAAACTAACTTTGGTTATAAAATATTATTACAGGTTCTAGCGATGTGACCGCGTCACCTGCCCGTGAACAGCTACCTTGATTTGGTAGCACTTATGCTTCACGTAATGCCTTGGACAAGCATCTAACACTACCAAAACTATTGTTTCAGTAGCATAAATAAGAAATATGTCCTAAAAAGGAAATCAGCTGATGGCGGGAAAATGTACCATCCAGCGGCTACCGAGAAATCTAGCGGGTTTATTATACTGCCTGGCAAAAAAAAAAAATCTGCCCCCCCCCCCACCCCACCCCCGAAAAAAAGTTCCTGGGTGCGCCCCTTGTTCCTTAAGTGTACCAACAAATAAATGAGAGACGCCATTATTACAACAATTGAATGAGGAGACAGTCAGCACCGAGAAGTATATTTGATGCAGATATGATGCCGGCACGGAAACAGACAAATAAACCAGAGAGATTACAAGCAATTATAAATCCCACCTGAGATTCTTCCTCCTGTCTTACTCCTCATTAAGTTAGTTAGTATCTATAATAATATAAGCGAAAGTGTGTGTGTCTGTCTGTCCGCGATAGGTGCCGCCCCCAGTGGCGCAATCCCCTCATAGGGCACAGTTTCGGAATCGGGTCGACCAGGGGAAGGTTTTAAGCCCACTTATGAGATGATCCGATCACTTTTTTTTTTTTTTTTTAGCAGCCTATTAGCGATAATTGTGAAAAAAAGTGGGTTGCGAGAATTGAGGAAACCTTGATGTAGGGTGATGGGTAATGGGTGAGTGAATGGGTGGGGTGATGGGTAATGGGTGTGGGGTGATGGGTGAGTGAATGGGTGGGGGGTGATGGGTGATGGGTGAGGGAATAGATTGGGGGGATGGGTAATGGGTGAGTGAATGGGTGTGTGGTGATGGGTAATGGGTGAGTGAATGGGTGGGGGGTAATGGGTAATGGGTGAGTGAATGGGTGGGGGGTGATGGGTAATGGGTGAGTGAATGGGTTGGGGGTGATGTGAATGGGTTGGCGTTAATACATACATTTCTACATCCATGATTTCAGGAAAGCTAGAAGGGGCTATCTGGAGAGTCTGTGTTTGGTGGGCCGAAGGCCCACCAATAGCCCTCCGCAGGAGCTAGCCAAAGAGTCCGCCCGGGGGGCGGCTTTGCGGCTAGTAGTACATAAGGGTCTGTTGCTGTTCGTTACTTCCTTTGCATTCCTCTATTCTTCCCCCTCCTCTTCCTCCTACACACTCTTCCGCTCGTTCCTCTTCACCCCTATGTTTGGACTTCCATTCACTTACTGTTGGTGTTGTAATTGAATCTCCCCTTCTGTGTGTGTGTGCGTGTGTGTGTGTGTGTCTCTGTGTGTGTGTGTGTGTGTGTGTGTGTGGTGGTCTGACAGTTCACCCTAGACCTCCACCCACGTCTCTCTCTTTCTCTCTGTGGCGAGTGTGGCTTGTTTGACTGTATAATTGATTATAAACATTATTATATTACACCAAGTACTTACACTAAACCATCCAGTATCAAGTATCAAGTATCTCTCTCTCCTCTCTCTCTCTCTCTCTCTCTCTCTCTCTCTCTCTCTCTCTACCCGTCAGGGTGCCTCGATTGGTAGAGCTATTGTCTTGCGTGTGTAGCGTCCCTGCGCATTCGGTTAGCGGTTCGAGTCCACCAAGTTCGTCCTGGCGTGGTGGCGCTTTGTATAGTCAATAACCTTGTAGTTGGTACTTGCAAAGTGTCTAGATAGGATCAAAGTATCTTATCTTCTCTCTCTCTCTCTCTCTCTCTCTCTCTCTCTCTCTCTCTCTCTCTCTCTCTCTCTCTCTCTCTCTCTCTCTCTGGTTATCTAGTATTCCTGTGTGTCTAATAATACGCCTATTAATTAATTTACCTGCATACCAAGCGAGAATTTATGATTATCTGTCCATCTGCTAATTTACCTGTGTGTGTGTGTGTGTGTGTGTGTGTGTGTGTGTGTGTGTGTGTGGTGTGTGTGTGTGTGTGTGTGTGTGTGTGTGTGTGTGTGTGTGTGTGTGTGTGTGTGTGTGTGTGTGTATGTATGTGTGCGTGTGTGTGTGTGTGTGTGTGTGTGTGTGTGTGTGTATAGGAAGGGGGGAATGTTGGGGGTTTTCAGAGGTCAAGTGTAACACACACACACACACACACAACACACACACACACACACACACACCACCGGAAACAAGGCGTTAGTGTAAATGTCGGCCCCCCCACCCACCACATTCCCCCCCCCTCCTCTCTCTCTCTCTCTCTTCTTCTCCTCTCTCTCTCTCTCTCTCTCTCTCTCTTCTCTCTCTCTCTCTCCTCCTCTCTCTCTCCTCTCTCCTCTCTCCATCTCGTCTCTCTCTCTCTCTCTCTCTCTCTCTCTCATCTCTCTCTCACACACACACACCTCACCCCTCCCTTCCCTTTGCTACACACACTCCTCTCCTCCTTCTCCTCCTCCTCCTCCTCCTCCTCCTCCTCCTCCTCCTCCTCCTCCTCCCTCTAATCATATTAAGTCATAATTACGCCTCTCTTCACCCCTTCTCCCCTTACGTTACCCTCTATGCATCTCTCCCCTCACCCTCTCCTCCTTAGTACCCTTGTTAAGTGTCTTTCCTTACACCCTCTCTCTCTCTCTCTCTCTCTCTCTTAACCCTTGTTCAAAGTCCTGATTAAACAAGACAAGAGCTGCAAAATGTGTCTTAATAACTACCGAGAGAGAGAGAGAGAGAGAGAGAGAGAGAGAGAGAAGAGGAGAGAGAGAGAGAGAGAGAGAGAGAGGGAGAGAGAGAGAGAGAGAGAGAGAGAGAGAGAACGCCTCCTGGGAGGCCTGCAAACTACCATCAAAATGGAAGGAGGCTACCATCATACCCATACCTAAGCCCCCAAAAAAATCCTGGTGCCATGCGCCCTATCTCCCTCCTCAGCTGTGTGGGCAAAACCATGGAGCGGATAGTCCTAAACAGGCTAACCTGGGCGGTCGGTCCGCTCCATCAAGACCTCTTTGCCTACAGGCGGGGCATGGGAACAGCTGAATGCCTTTCCACTCTTCTATGCGCTGCCAGTTCCGGAGGTACCACAGTAGCCTTCCTCGATCTCGAGAAAGCCTTTGAACTCGCCAACTGCCGAGTGATCCTTTCGCTTCTGGTCCGCAAGGGAGTATGCGGCAGACTCCTTATATGGCTCAAAGACTTCCTCTCAGGCCGAGCGGCTAGAGTTGCCTTTCAGGGGGAGACGTCTCAACTCCATCAACATGAAAACGGAACACCACAGGGCAGCATTCTGAGCCCCTTCCTGTTTAACATACTAATGGAAGAACTCATCTCTCTCCCACTCCCACCCGGAACTAAGCTTCTCTGCTATGCGGACGACCTTGCCCTCTACTGCACTGGACCCGCCCACGCACAACGAGCCCAGAACCTGTTGACTGACATAACCACCAAGTGTAGGGAACTAGGCTTGAAGCTGAATGTGGCAAGATCCAAGGCCATGGCCTTTGGGTGTGACGCGCCGCGCGCCCCGCTCTATATCCTGGACACACCACTCTCCTGGGTCACGTCGCACCAATACCTGGGCATCTGGCTCGACAACCGTCTCAACCTCCGCACACACGTAGCTTACCTGCAGGAGCGCGAAAACAGCAGGATCTCCGTCCTACGGGCAATCACTGGCTTAAAAGGGGGGCCAGTTTCCAGGTGAAACGCACCTTTTACATTCACGCCATCCGCTCTCTCCTGGACTATAGCGCTCTATGCCTTATCTCCCTCACGAACACCCTACACCAAAAACTAGAGGCCACACAAAACAGCGCCCTGAGAGTCATCATCAACGCCCCCAGATGGACTAAGGTCTGCAACCTGCAGCAGGAGTGCCAGGTAGTCCCGACTCGGCGCCGTATCGAAGAACGGACCGCCTGCCTGCTCGCCAAAATGACCCACCTGCCCTACCCCTCGCCCCTCCAGCAAGCTGGCACTCATTTGCCATGCCCGCTTTTAAAAAAGGGGGTTTAAAAAAAAATTGGGGGTTTCCCCCCTTTGGCCTCCGGGGGGGGGCCCCTCCCGTTTCCCCCCTTTAACCCCCAAATTCCGGGGGAACCCCCCCAAAAAGGGCCCCCCAACCCCAAATTTTTTTTTCCCCCCCCCGGGGTTTTTTTTCCCCCGGGGGGGGCCCCCCCAAAAAAAAAAAACCCCCCGGGGGGGCCCCCCCCCTTTTAAAAAAAATAAAAAATTTTTCCCCCCCCCAAAAAAATTTTGGGTTTTCCCCCCCCCCCCCCGGAACCCCCCCCAAACCCCCCCCCCCCAAAAACTTCCCCCAAAAAAAACCCCGAAGGGGTTTCCCCCCGGGTTTTTGGGGCCCCCCGGGGAAAATTTAAACCCCCCCGGGGTTTCCCCCCCCCCCCCCTGGAAAACCCCTCCCCCCCCCAAAAAAGGGAAAGGGGGAAAACCCCAACCCCCCCCCCCGGGTTTACCCCCCGGGGGGGAAAAAAAAACCCCCCCCAAAACCGGTTTTTTTTGGAAACCCCCTTTTTTTTCCCCCCCCCCCAAAAACCCCCCCCCCCCCCAAAACCCCCCCCAAAAAAAAAAACCCGCCCCCTTCCCCCCCCCCCCGGGAAACCCCCCGGGTCCCAAAAAACCCCCCCCTACCCCCCCCCCCCCCCAAAAACCCCCCCCCCCCCCCCCCCAAAGGGGAAAAACCCCCAAAACCCCCCCCGGGGGGGGAAAAAACCCCTTTGGGGGGTTTTTTTTTTCCCCGAAACCCCCCTTTGGGCCCCCCCTTTCACCCCCCCACCCCCCGGGGCCCCCCCCCCCCTTTTGGGGGCCCCCCCTTTTCCCCCCCCCCAAATTTTTTTAAACCCCCCCCCCCCCCTTTTTTTTTAAAAAAAAAAGGGGGGGGCCTTTTGGGCCCCCCCAAAAAAAGGTCCCCCCCCCGCCCCCCCCCCCCTTTTTCCCCCCCCCTTTAAAACCCCCAAAAAACCCCCCCCCTTAAAACCCCCCCAAAAAATTCCCCCCCCTTTTTTCCCCCAAAAAAAGGGGTTTTTTTTCCCCCCCAAAAATTTCCCCGGGGTTAAAAACCCAAAGGGGGAAAAAAAGGGGGGCCCCCCCCCCCCGGGGCCCCAGCCCCCCCCCAAAAAAAAGGGGGCCCCCCGCCCCCCCCCAAACCCCCAAAAAACCCCCCCCCTTTTCCCCCCCCCCCCCCCCCCCCCCTTTCCCCCCCCTTTTCCCCCCAAAAAAACCCCCCAATTTCCCCCCCCCCCCCCCCTTTGGGGCCCCCCCCCCCGGGGGGGTTTGGGGGGAAAAAACCCCCCCGGGCCCCCAAAACCCCCCCCTTTTGGGGGGACCCCCCTTTCCCACCCAAAACCCCCCCCCGGGGGCCCCCCCCCGGGGCCCCCCCCCCCCCCCGGGGGCCCGGGCCCCCCCCCGGGGGGGGTTTTTCCCCCCCCAAACCCCCCCAAAATTTTTTTTTTCCCCCCCCCCCCCAAAAATTTTTTTTAAAAACCCCCAAAAGGGGGAAATAAAAAAAAAAAAAAAAGGGGGGGGAAAAAAAAAAAAAAAAAAAAGAGGGGGGAGAGAGAGAGAGAGAGGGGGGAAAGAGGGGGGGGGGAGAGGGGGGAGAAAAAGGGAAAAGAGAGAGGGGAAGAGAGGGGAAGGGGGGGGAAGGGGGGGGGGGAAAAAAAAAAAGGGGGGGAAGGGGGGTTTTCCTTAGATTTTAAAAGATTGATAATGCAGTATTAAAAGGAAAAAAAAAAAAAAAATTTTTTTTTGGGGGGGGGGAAAAAAAGGGGGAGGGGGGGGGGGGGGGGAAAAAAAAAAAAAAAACCCAAAAAATTTGGCCGGGGGTATCTAAAAAACCCCCTTAAAAAAAAAATTTTTAAAAAAAAAAAAACCCCTTTAAAAAGGGGGAAAATTTAATTTCCAAATGGGAAAAAAAAAAAAAAAAACTACAAAAAAAAACAAAAAAAACCCCTTTTCCCCCCAAAAAAAATTTTTTTTTTTTTGGGGGTTTTTTTTTTAAAATTTTTTGGGTTTTTTCCCCCCTTTCCCCCAAAAAATTTTTTTTAAAAAAAAATTTTTAACGGGCCCTTTTGGGAAAAATTTTTTTTTCCCCTTTTTTGGTTAAGGGGAAAGTTTAAAAAAAAAAAAAAATTTTTTTTTTGGGGGGGTTTTTCTTTTTTAAAAAAACCCTTTTTTGGGCCCCCCCCCAAAAATTTTTCCCCCAAAAAAATTTTTTTTTTCCCCGGGCCCCCCCTTTTTAAAAAAAATTTTAAAAAAAACCCCCTTTTTTTTTTTCCCCCCCAAAAGGGGGAAATTTTTTTTGGGGGGGCCCCAAGGGGGGGGGGGGTTTTTTTGGGTTTTTTTAAAAACCCAAAAAAATTTTTTTTTTAAAGGGAAACCTGGTTTTTTTTTTAAAACCCTTTTTTTTTTTTAAAAAAAATTTTTTTTTTTAATTATAAAAAATTTGGGGGGGGGGGGGTTTTTTTTTCAAAAAATTTTTTTTTAAAAAAAAAAACCCCCAAAAATTTTTAAATTTTTTTCCCCCCTTTTTTGGGTGGTTTTTTTTTTTGGTTTTTTTTTTTTTCCCCCCCCCTTTTTTTGGGGGCAAAAAATTTTTTTTAAATTAAACCGGGGATTTTTTAAAAAAAAAAAAAACCCCCGGGCCCCCCCCCAAACCCAAAAAAAACAATTTCCCCCCTTTTTGGGAAAAACCCCCCCCCCCAAAAAATTTTTTTTCCCTTTTTTTTTTTCCCCCTTTTGGGGTTTAAACCCCCCTTTTCCAAAAATTTGGTATTTTAAAAGGGGTTTTGGGCCCCCAAAAATTTTTAAAAAAAAAGGGGGGGGGGAAAAATTTTTTTTTTTGGGGGGGGGTTTTTTTTTTTTCCCAAAAAAATTTTTTTTCCCCCCTTTTTTTTTTTTAAAACAAGGGGAAAAATTTTTTTTTTGGGGGCCCCCCCCCCTTTTTTAAAAAATTTTTTCCCAAAAAAATTTTTTTTTTTTTTAAAATTAATTTTTAAGGGAGCGAAATTTTGGGACATTCGCAAAGTAAATCGCGGCGAGATTTTTGTCCCCCCCCAAAAGGTTTTGCTGGGTCAATTTTTTAGCAAAAACCCTTTTAAAATTTCGTCTACTGTTTTTCTCTTTCCCATTACCATTTTATTTCCCTTTTGGGGTCCGCATCCGTTTACTGGGTTTGGAATGGGGTTTCGCTTCTTTAAAAAATACCGCTTAAAGTATTCATTGAGTACGAACGCCCTACTCTTATTTTCATTTAAACCCAAAAATTTTTTATTTCTTTCAGTGGGCCCAAAAACTTTTTTGGGCGTTTTTCTTACTTTTGAACGTATTGAAAAAACCTTTTCGGGTTTGGGTTTTTGGGTTTCCCTTTTCAATTTTTTCTTCAAAACTCGCGCTTTTTAGACTTAATTAGTCCTTTGCCCCGCCCTTTGCCGGGCATTGTTTTTCTCTAGAATTTGCCGTCTCCTTTTATCGTTTGTAAACTTTATACGCTCGGCGCTTTCTGCCAATGATTTTTGGATCTCATTATTCATCCAAAATGGGTCTGTGGGGGGAGGGGGGAGGAGGAAAAGGGGGAGGAGGGGGAGGAGGAGGGACGAAGACAAAAGATTAAAAAAAAAAAAAGAAGATACTTAATCCGAGAACAACAACAACAACTAAATCAAAAGAAATACATAGAAAAAAAAAACTAAAGGGAAAGGTGGGTAAAAAAAAGAAGAGGAGGAAGGGAGGAAAGAATAGGGGAAAAGGAAAGGCCCGGGAGGAAAGGGGATAGAGGCGGCAGGGAAGAGGGGGGGTTGGGAGGGGGGGGGGGGGAAAAGAATACCCGGGCGACCCTTTTTTTTAAGTTTCATCCGCCGGACAACAAGCTCATGACGAAGGCGCAGAAGAAGACTAACACATTCTCCTACACCAGGGTCAGGTTCGGTCAATTATGAGTGGGAAACCGAAACGTCCCCTTTACCCTCCCCCTTTTTTCCAACTTCCCAAAGAAAGAGTTCACGGCCCATCTTTCATGGGTTTGGAGAAAGGGGAAGGAGGAGAGTGAGTATAAAGGGGGAGAAAAGGGGGAGAGGGAAATTTTAAAAAGGAAAAGGGGGAAGGAGTGAGTATGAGGAAAAAGGAAAACGGAAGAAGGAAGAGGAGAGGGGGTATGAAGGGGAAAGGTTTGGAAAAAAGAGGGAAGGAGAAATGAGTATAAGAGGGGGGAAAAAGGGGAGGAAAAGGAAAAAAGGAAGAAGTTTAAAAGGGGAAGGAAAAAAAGCTGAGGATCACCCGAAGGAAAATCGAAAAGCTATCTCTCTCGCCCTCCTCTCTCTCTTCTTTTAATTTTTTTTTTTTTCTCTCTCTCTTCTCACCCCCCCCTCCTCTCTCCCCTTTTCTCCCCTCTCTCTCTCTCCCCTCCCCCCTTGCGTGTAGAGTCCCCTGCCATTTTGGTCGCGGTTCGAGTCCACCAAATTTTGTCCTGGCTGGTGGCGATTTGTGTATCAATAAACCCTTTTAAATTGGTTTCTTGCAAAAATGTCTAGATAGGATTTAAATTTTCCCCCTTTTTCTCTCTCTCTCTCTCTCCTCTCTCTCCTCTCTCTCTCTCTCCTCTCTCTCCTCTCTTCTCTCCTCCCCTCTCTCTCTTTTCCCCCTCCCCCTCCCCCCCGCTCCCCCTCCCTCCTCTCCCCCCTCTCTCTCCTTTTTCCCCTTTTCTCTCTCTCTCTCCTCCTCCCCTCCCCCTCCTCTTTTCCCCTCTCTCTTTTCTCTCTGCTTCCAAATTTTCCGTTTCCTTTTCCTGTTTTTCCGGCTTCCGTTTATCCCCTTCTCTCCCTTAAAAAGTAATTTTCATAAAAAAAAGAAAAAATATGGGGGGGGGGGGCCGTTTTCCCTGAACCAAAGGTCGCGCCCCTTTCCCTATCCTTAAACGAGGTTATCTTAGGGAAAAAAAGCACCCTCTCAGGGGACGGGTTGGGCTCGGCCCCAGAAAAAGACGCCAATTTTTTGTAGGGGGAAGGGGGGATTCACCCTTTGGTAGCCATCCATCCCCCATTCCAAACCATCCCTCTATCTACTACTATCACCATTATAGCCTATCCATCCATCCAACCATCCATGCATCTATCCATTCAACAAAATCCATCCATCCCGCCAATCATTTCGTAAAAAAAACCCTCAAATTTTCCGCCCCAGAAAGAAACCCCTGGGACAAAAAAAACCAAACCCGCCCGAACTCCCCTGGACCTCCATCTTATCCTGATCCAAAAAACTCTTGCCAAAAAGCGGGTTTATAAAGGCGCTGTGTGAAGTATTCTCAGGAGATAACAAAAGACTAATAGAAACTCCTCCGCCCCTTAAAAAAAACACAACAATGGTATACAATGAAGACAAATCAGGAGCAACTTTCTTATTATTTTCAGTCAACGCGATCTGTCATATTCAAGTCCTATCAAGCCTAATACTTACTAGGGAATGACGCAAGATCTTTTAATCGAGACCAATACGCAATCTGCTATCATGCTAATAGCGTGATGAAGTACAGTAATTATTCTGGGTTTTTTACGAGGCAAAAAATCCTGCCCCCTTACTGCTTACTGACTGATATTTGGGTGCCAGGAAAGGGGGAAAACCACGTTTTTTCCCTTAAATTTAGTTGTATTTTTTCCCTAGTTAACCAAAATTTCAGGTAAACAAGGGATACTTTTTTAACGAGGCTTAAACTTAAGATAGAATGGGTTTTTTTTTTCCTCGTTTAAAAAAATAGCTATAGAGGGGCCCTTTTCCGGGGGACAAGGGGAAACTAACATGAGAGAAGAGAAAACCAAAGATTAGTGATCGTGACACTCTGCACAACAAAACCAATAGCCCTGGGGTTAGTGAAAACATGCAGCCCCCGCCTTTTCAAAAATGTTTATCCCGGATCAAAAGGGCTCCACGGGTTCTCTTTCGAGTGAAATTTAATGTAAGGCGTGGTGGGGCTCTCCTTAAAACACCACCCGCAATACCCCTCCTCGCCCCCTCCCCCCCTTTTGCTGTAGCCCTATAGGCGTCTGTTCTCCCTCCCCCGTGTCCCGAACCCTTTGGGTGTGGTTTTAGGGGGCAAAATTTGTACGTAAAAGTCAGGGTTCCCCTTGCTTTCTATCGAAACCCCGGTTGTTTTGGGTTTTCCCCTTTAGTGTGCCGTCTGTGGGGCTCGCGGTTTCCCCCCATACCCCCACGTCCGCCTCACGTGCAACACCCGCTGCAAGGTATTGTGCTCATGTATACTGATGCTAATTCTTTTCCTTACAAGTCATTTTCAGCAATGCAAGTGACTGACGGGATATTTTTAATTCCCTTTTCCCGCATACGAGCGGGCCAAAAAGAAACGTAAAATTATCTGTAGTTTTTTTTTTTGGGACACTTGTATTGTGGTGTGGGTGTGGGGTGTGGGGGTGTGTTTTGTGTGTGGGGGTGGGGTGTGTGTGTGTTGTGTGTGTGTGTTGTGTGTGGGGTGTGTGTGTGTGTGTGTTGTGTGTGGTGTGTGTGTGTGTGTGTTTTTGTGTTTTGTGTGGGTGTGTGTGTGGTGTGTGTGTGGGTTTGTGTGTGTGTGGTTTTGTGTTTGTGGATTTAAAACAGCCCTTCCCACCTTTTATAACGTTACAAAGCACTTCCTTTAAAGTTTAAAATACAAGTTTATTGAAGGGGGAAAATTTCCCAAACTTTGGTAATCAGTACCCGTTTCCATGCCAAGTAGAACAGCAAAGCAATGCCTGTCAATCAGGGCCGTTTCTTACTATATATGCGAACGCGATTGCAGCGATTGCACAGGGCCCCCGAAGCCACCAAGGAGCCCCCAAGCTGCCATTATTTTTTTTTTTTTTTAAGAACCTAGTCTCTTTCCCTATTACAGTGCACCAGATTAATGCATTTTAATATTAAAGGCATGCCCCCGGACCACCTTAGAGGGCATGGAATCCCCCCCCCCATAGATTTACAAAATAAAGCCCCCAAAAAGGCTAAAAATGGCAATGCCTGTCATGGGCTGAGGCAGCAGTATTCATGCGGCCAATAGGGAAACAGAACAACATAACAAGCGAGGCGAAACATTTCACACCGATACCGATCTTTTCTGCACGGTAATCTAGCTGATCGTTGAATTCTATCTTATCAGTGGAAAACCCTGGAAACAAGACTTGAGGTGTGGCAAGGTGGAAGCAACAAAGCGTCACCTAATGCCTGCTTGTGTGACACTCCCTGACACCAACAAGCTATTCTGTTACAACCTGACGTCGTATCATATTTGCTTGTTAAAACTGCTGAAGCATTAGGCCTCAAGTTAAATTAGTTAAATTATAGGCTCACTACCTCACTAGACTCACATAGATAGATAAATAGACTTACTAGATAGATAGATAGATAGATAGATAGATCACTAGATAGATAGATAGACTCCCTAGACACACTACTCAATAAAGAGCTCACTACCTCACATAGACATTAGGCCTCAAGATAAATGGAAGGAAAAAAAGGTAAAAAATGATCACGTCAATTGCAACAAAACAAAAAAAAATGGTATACAAATAAGCAATTCTTATCATTAGTCATTACCATTATGTTTAATTATTCATTACCATTTTTACCATTTATGTTTGCTTGTTAAAACTGAATACACTAGACCTCAAGATAAATGTATGAAAAAAAAGAGTACAAAATAATCACGCCAATTGCAGAGAAAAAAGGATATGCAAATAAACAATTGGTAATAGTCTTTATCTTAAACGTGACCTGATATTCCCATCCTTTAAGACCTTCTGTTATAGTAAAAAAAAAAAAAAAAAAGAAGTAAATTCTGGTAAATAAGATATCAGAATTACGAGCGTCTCAAGCAAGCGTCTTAAGCCAATGAAGATAAAGAAAGCTTGCAAATTCCTCGAACTTGATTCATAACATCGTAAGGTCAACAAACCCTGCATAAAAAGCCGACGGTTGGATTCGAACCCACATAATAACATACACGTAAACCACTAATAAAGAAACTGAACTCCTGACATTCTGAATCACCTCTAATATGGGTTTTATTCTCACAAACTCTGACTAATAGTAAACCACTAATAAAATAACTCAACTCCTAAAATCCTGAATAAACTCAAATGTTCGGTTTTATTCTCACAAACAGCAAACCCGCAGATGATGGCAGACAAGCCCCGCATGGAACACTTCCTTCGCCAGTGCCTCGAGGACCCGGGATACACGGAGCAGATACAGTGGCTGGACCCATTCAGCAAACACGCCTTCAGGGTCTTATGGATGCACGGAGGACGCTCTACTTTCGATAAGAAGCGACACCAGAAGCTTTTCTATAAGTACCGCGAATACCGGGGTGAGGACGATGATGGGGGCGGGTCAGGAGAGAGGGGGAAAAACAAACAAACAAACAAAAACGAAAATTGAAAGCAAAAAAACAAAAACAAAAAAGTTAAAAAAAAATCTTTAAATCGAAAATTGACAACCAAACAAAAAAGGGGATTTTTTTTTAAATTAATATCGAAAATTGACCCCCCCCCAAAAAAAAAGGTTATGCACAAGGGTGAGAGAGGAAGAAGGGGTGACGAGAAAGGGGTGAGGAGGAGGAAGGGGAGAGGGGGGAGGAAGACGTGAGGAGGAGGGGAGAGGGGGGAGGAAGACGTGAGGAGGAGGGGAGAGGGGGGAGGAAGACGTGAGGAGGAGGGGAGAGGGGGGAGGAAGACGTGAGGAGGAGGGGAGAAGGGGGAGGAAGACGTGAGGAGTAGGGGAGAGGGGGGAGGAAGACGTGAGGAGGAGGGGAGAGGGGGGAGGAAGAGGATTTGCAATGAGGATATGGAAGGATTTCTAAGATATCATTAATCCCTCAGCTAACTTTTTTAACCATTTTACACAGGCTTTACATATTTTGTCTTTTATACTTTTTTTGGTATCTGATTCTCTTTTGTTACGATCGTTTTTTGCTTCCCTAATATTGATCATTTAGATAACAGTCTTGTGCTGATGGCGCCTCTTATCCTCCCTGCCCTTATCCTATAGTTTTCTTTGTTTTCCTAATATTGAGCATTTCCTAAGAACATAAGAACATAAGGAAGCTACAAGAGGTTTTCCTGTGTACATAGATATTAGTCTTGTGCTGATGGCTATTTCTTTCTCCTTTCCATTCTCCTTTCTAATTCCTTTCTTTTTCCTTTCCATTCTCCTTTCTATTTCCTATCTTTCTCCTTTCCATTCTCCTTTCTTTCTCCTTTCCATTCTCCTTTCTAATTCCTTTCTTTTTCCTTTCCATTCTCCTTTCTATTTCCTATCTTTCTCCTCTCTAAATCCTTTCTTTCTCCTTTCTATTTCTTTCTATTTATCCCTCAGGCCACAAGAACACCGAGGATCCCAAGCAGTGTTTCGGGATGGCCCTCAGAAAGTCACCCTCCGTAGCACACATCGAAACGCTCACCGAAGATGACTGGAGGTACTTCAGGTTTACTACAGACACCGGACGCCAGGAGACAGGTATGCGAAACAGTTGGCGAAAATGGGGCCCTTTCACTCCCCCCTTCCAAACGCACGGGATTGGCTGAGGTGTTGGGTGTTGGGTGAGAATTCCTTACTCCAAATTCCGCCGCAAATTCCGCCCTAAAGCCCCAACACCCAACACCTCAGCCAATCCCGTGCGTTCGGAAGGGGGAAGTGAGGGGCCCCATTTTCGCCAACTTAACGTGCGGCGACTATAACCTCCACCTCTCCCAATCCAAGCACTCCTTTCTTATTTGTTCAATCTCTTTCCCTCTACTAATACCTCCTTCACACATGTACTCGTTATCCTTCCAAGCAATGTGTGTCCTATCCTTCCATCCAATATCCAATCCCTTCCTTCCATTCCAAGTGGCCTTCCTCTCCTAGATTGGATAAACTAAGCTTCATCGCTCATATCACCTTTAGGAAGCTTTTAGATAGTGAATTAGGATTTATCATAAGAACATAAGAAAATAAGGAAGCTACAACAGGCTGTGAGACCTACACGTGGAAGTTCCAGTTATTTAATACTACCTACATCCACCTTTCATCCCGATCCATGAAATTAGCTAGCCTCGTCAATGTGCTTTGACGAGTGTCCTTTTCGTGTGAAATTAATACTTTCATGAACATATAGATAGTGAATTAGGATTCATCAAGTGTTTACAAATAGCTAAAACGTCACTAGAATTACTAATCAACAGAGGTAGTATGAACACTTCCTACCTGATACTGTATGCTTTGTCGAGTGTCCTTTTCGTGTGAAAGTAATAAGTTTGAACATATTTCCAGCGGGTTCGCGAATATCTCAGAGTGTTCAGTGTGGGAAATACTGTCATGGAGGGATTTCAAAGAGTGTTTCGTTCGGCACTAAGACAGCACCGTTGAATGAGTATACGTTTGTCACTTGTAGCACAAATACACTTCAATGAACAATCACCAGCAGGTTCATGTAAAATTTGATCTGAATACTTTGTGAAAGTCTCCATAAAGTCACGTCTTATCACCGATATGAAGTATTTCATCGCAGATTCTCGCGAGTCTTACTAAATCAGATAATTGAAATCTGCGGAATTTGTTTTTCCGGTAACTTTCATGACGCAAACTGACTCAATTCTTTCCCTATACTTCCAGCATCACCGAGGCATAACAGGGAGAGGGTGAGCGCCCAGAGCCTGGGGAACTACCACACCTACAACCCAACTTGCCCCACAACCTGCACGGCCTACATCACAGAACACAGCCTACCACCAACACCACCTAGTGACCTAGGAGACGGGTGTCACTCGCTACCTCACACCGACGCACAAGATACCCAGCTCCTCCCAGCGGACCTCCAAGACATCGAAGTCAGGCCTTTTCAGCGACTCTGTTCTCCGCTCTCCACGAGAACCCAAGAACCGAGCACCAGTCAGTCGTGGTGTTCCTATGAAAGCCTGGTGACCTTGATACATTCCGATCCACCGTCCCTTTCCGAGTACTTGCCAGAGAAAAACGTCACGCACTGGATTTCTTAGCATATCATGTATTGCTTGGTGCTATCTGATTTAGTGATTTAGTCTTGTCCAAATAGTTCCTGAATCTCTGTCTCTCTCTCTCTCTCTCTCTCTCTCTCTCTCTCTCCCCTCTCTCTCTCTCTCCTTCTCTCTCTCTCTCTCCTCTCTCTCTCTCTCTCTCTTCTCTCTCTCTCTCTCTCTCTCTCTCTCTCTCTCTCTCTCTCTCTCTCTCTCTCTCTCTCTCTCTCTCTCTCTCTCTCTCCTCTATGCCACAATCTGTATGTAATTTATGTGATGTGATTGTAAAGTCTGGATTATTTTAGCACAATAGTACTACTTGAATTATCCAACTAGACAATTTTTATTTTATTCTTAGGTTTCAAAGTCTTCTGTCATATTTTCTGCTACCTGAATACTTTTATGCCCCTCGACTGTGATAATTTATATTTTATATATATATAAATATATATATATATATTTTATATATAATATAAAAATATATATATGAATATATAATATATTATAAGAGAGAGAGACGAGAGAGAGAGAGAGAGAGGAAAAGAGAGGAGAGAGAGAGAGAGAGAGAGAGAGAGAGTAAGAGGAAAAGAGAGAGACGAGAGAGGAAGAGAGAGAGAGAAGAGAGAAGAGAGAGAGGGGGAAGAGACAAAAGAACAGGACAGAGCAGAGACAGAGACGAGAGAGAGGAGAGAGAGGGGAGAGAGAGAGAGAGAGAGAGAGAGAGAGAAAAGAGAAGGAGAGAGAGAAGAAGAGGGGGGGGGGGGGGGAACTACATTATTTGTCTTAAGTTTAGTTCGGAATTTCCTACCTCGCACTATATGTAGATTGTTGAGCAGTAACCATAGATGAAAACAATGTATGATTTTCTACCTCTACAGCGTAACTACCATACTTTTTCCTCCTCCCTGTACGATTGATTTTCCTTTTTTCTTATCGTGAACAGCTCTCGAGTATATGTTTCAGGGTCACAATTTAAGGACTTCTTCTACCACACTATCACAGATTATATATCAAAGATTTATCCTTACATTAGAGGAAACAATAATAGGGGGAAAAATTAAGCTTGAGGTGTTCTATCTGATGGTATGAGCGGTATCTCAAAAAACATTATATATTTTTTTTTTTTTTTTTTTTTTTTTTTATCTTATTATAAAAACTTTAAATATTTTTATCTCAGTTAATTACACCCCAATTTCCTTTTTGCTATATCTCAAATGAAAGGCCTTGATCTACATTATGTTTTCTGTATCCTACATGTTTTACCTAAATATCATAGTTTTTGAGTTATGAAGGAAAATGTGATTTTTCAAAAATACTCTTAGGTGCTACCCTACCGAGTTTCACAAAAAAAACCTGGATCTCTAATAAAACGTATGTTCCATTGAAAAAACAAATATTCAAAGCAAGCAGGACCCGTTGCACTCGCCCAGAGCGTGGAGCAGGTAACCACCGGTGGGATCTTTGAATGTCTTATGGTAGCAATCGTGAAATTTAATTATTTTAGTTTTTGCGATTTTAACGCGAACTATTAGTCCCATAGGAACCAATAATAGGGAAACAAATGTTAAGCTTGAGGTGTTCTACCTGATGGTAGGATCGGTATCTCAAAAAAGATAAAAATTTCGACAAAAAAGGGTATATGATTTAATTATAACACTTTTAAATGTAGTTTTCTTAATTAATTACACGTAGCGATTTCCTTTTACTATAGCGCAAATGAAAGGCCTTGATCTACTTTATGTCTACAACTTACTAAGCATTCATTCAGTATATACATTCTTCCCCCTCCCCTTCCCCTTCCCCTTCCCCTTCCCCTTCTCCCTCCCCTTCCCCCTCCCTTCAATCTACAACCCCCCCCACAATAACAACAATCAGCGTCAACAAGGGGGCAGTAATGATCACCTTCCTTGTTATCCCTTACGACCAGCGGCAGGTGGTGGTGGTGGTGGTGGTGATGGTGATGGTGATGGTGATGGTGGTGGTGGTGATGGTGATGGTGATGGTGATGGTGATGGTGATGGTGATGGTGGTGGTGGTGGTGGTAGTGGTGGAGGTGGTGGTGGTGGTGGTGGTGGTGGTGGAGGTGGTGGTGGTGGTGGTGGTGATGATGGTGGTGGTGGTGGTGGTGGTGGAGTTAATTTCGCCCTCCTTTTCCCACCTTTGTTGATTATATTCTCTCTCTCTCTCTCTCTCTCTCTCTTCTTCTCTCCTCTCTCTCTCTCTCTCTCTCTCTCTCTCTCTCTCTTCTCCTCTCTCTCTCTCTCTCTCTCTCTCTCCTCTCTCTCTCTCTCTCTCTCTCTCTCTTCTCTCATCTCTCTCTCTCTCTCCTCTTCTTTTCTTCAGTTTTTTCCATTATCCAACTAATACATTTCCTCCATCTTTTTTACTCCAAACTTTCCTTCTCTTTCAAACAGCAATTTTTTGTCCTCCCTTGATTTGCTTTACCTTCCCAAACTTTTTTTATTTTCTTCTTTTCACCTCTCTCCTCAGTTATTTCTATATCCTCTCGCCAATTTCTCTGCACACACTCACACACTCTCTCTCTCTCTCTCCTCTCTCTCTCTCTCTCTCTCCTCTCTCTCTCTCTCTCTCTCTCTCCTCTCTCCTCTCTCTCTCTCTCTCTCTCTCTCTCTCTCTCTCTCTCTCTCTCTCTCTCTCTCTCTCTCTCTCTCTCTCTCTCTCTCTCTCTCTCTCTTTTCACAAATTCGAATTCTCATCCCTCATTCAATTTTCATTCTTCCACAAAGGTTATTTTCATTCAGACATTCTTGGCAAACTTTGATGATTTTTTCCTCACATCACCCTTTTCCTTCATAGATATTCTTTATTTTTTTTATCACTTTGTTTTTTTACTTTAATATCATGTTCTATTCCTTCCATTCTTTGATATCTATTCCTTATTCCTTTCCGTCATACTTCCCTTCCTTCAATTTTGTCCATCTATGTTCCATCATTAATGTTTTTGTTCTTTATGCTCTGTACTCAGAATAACTTTTTATCTTTTCCTTCTCTCTCTCTCTCTCTCTCTCTCTCTCTCTCTTCTCTCTCTCTCTCTCCTCTCTCTCTCTCTCTCTCCTCTCTCTCTCTCTCTCTCTCTCTCTCTCTCTCTCTCTCTCTCTCTCTCTCTCTCTCTCTCTCTCTCTCTCTCTCTCTCTCTCTCTCTCTCTCTCTAGACATTCCTTCAAAGTAAAGATTTCTTCTACACTGAGTTCCCTTCCTATATTTATCCCTCCTTGAACCCCTTTTTCCCTCCTTCCCCTCTCCCCTTCACACTCCTTTACGGTACCCTTTCCTTCCTCCCTCCTATCGTCAGACCTCCGAAACGCCTCTTTTAATTCCCTTATTCTCCGCTTTTCCCTTCTCGCAAAAAGTGGTGTAATTGTAGAAATATTAAGTAGTGATAGTTATGATCATAGTAGTAGTGGCAGTAAAGTATATAGTAATTGTTGTGGTGATACTACTGTAGTTTAGTAGTATACCAGTAGTAGTAGAAGTTTTTTTTTTCAAGAGTAGCTACATTTAAGCTTGAATAATCACGCGTGTAGAAATTTATGCTACAAGCACATATATTAGTGTGAGTTCTTACCTAATCAAAACCCATGTTCTATCTCATCCTGACACATTATCCTAGCTAATCAACTAACTAGGATACTTATCGGTGGATAGTGGGTTGAATCGTTGTAGGCTTTTATCAACACTGCCTGTTCCTGTGATCCGATGTGGTAGCGCGTGATCAGGCCGCCCGTGGATGACAAGAGGCGGAGGGCTGGAGACTAGTGTTTCGATATGGGCGTCAGAAAGGTTTTCATAACCCAGTTATCCATGACGCAGCAGATTGTTATCTGTGTTGATTCTAACACGTCCTATTGTTTTTACACTTATATGTACAAAATTAACGTATGTACAAATCTCTTCTGGTAATCAGAGAAGAGATATTTACTCGATAGAGGTGTGGAGTGAACTGTACTCCGATGGGCAGCGGCTAGTGGCCACCACAAATTACACGTGTCACCTTTAGGTAGGCGGCAGGTGGACCATCATAATTGGTGCAAATTCAAAAGACGGCGGCCAATGACCGGTCGCTCCAAATTAAGGTGCAAATGCTTAATAACCACTGGGAATGTTAATTCATATTATCCCAGTACTTAACATTTACTTAAATTACCTTAATAATTACCCATTACCACTTAAATTATATATATACATTCCTACTCACCCTCCTATGACGAGCGGAAAATACCTCACTCACAAGGGGGTGGGGGGAACAAAACCACCACTCTACCAATTATATAATTATGAGAGGGTGGTTGATGGATAATTTCCACACTGGGGTCCGGCGAAAACTGAAGTTCTGCTTCATGTGACATCACCCCAGGACACATAGCGCCGGAACATTTGATTAGTGGTTTCGGCACTTTGGTCTTTAGCTATTTTAAAATTAACAGCTCTGATAGAGGTACCAGTGAATATGCTGACATATACTTGATCGGGGGGAGAGTTATCTCCTGATGTTATAGTATCCCCAGTATAGTCATCACCATTGACCTCAAATGGTTTTAGGAGCCCATTATCAGCGGGAAGTTCAGGGGGACCTAGATAGGAGACTAGTCTACACTCAGATCTATTAAATTTAATGAGAGATTTGAGGTAATATTTGACTGCCTGTCTACCATGATTTATCCAAAATTGACACCTGATATCGGCTAATATTGTAGCCATTCCGCCATGTAATGAGTTCCTATGATATTCTTCCACCAACAATTTAGTAAGATGATCAATCAATCAATCAATCATTGGGGGCATACGCCGGGGGGCGCGTCGCCTCGCCCACCCTACGACGCCACTCCCGGGGGTCACCACGCGCGAGTTCCCATGCAGGCTCCTTTCCCATACCAAGCAGCTCTCGACAAGAAACATCAACTTGCCCCAGCCACGAGCCTTGTGGGCACCTCCTTTGGGCCTCCTCCACGCCGGATTGTCTCTTACAGAAAACACCCGATGGAAGGATCGTTTTCAGGGTAGCGTGCCACATGCCCATATAGCCGAAGTTGGCGCTGACGGACTATGCAGGTAATAGGCCTCGATTCAGTCTCACGGTGCAATCGCTGATTTGACACGTAATCATCCCAGCGATACCCCATGATTCTGCGAAGACACTTATTACCAAAGGCATTGATTCGTCTCTTCAAGTCACTATTTAGTGTCCATGTCTCACAACCATAGAGTAAGACAGGGATCACAAGCGACTTGAAGATCCGGATCCTTGTCCTCCTGCACAGGTACCGACAACGCCAAATACTCCCGCTGAGCGAGTCCATAAAACCGTGGGCTATGCCAATCCGTCGTAAGACTTCTTGACGTGACCCGCCGTCATTATGGACTGCGCTACCAAGGTATGTAAAACTTTCCAAGATCTCAATGTCCTCGCCACACGCATGAACAGACTGTACTGCTTCATCTAGTAAGTCTCCAAACACCTGGACCTTGGTCTTGAGCCAGGAGACCTCAAGTCCCAAAGGCTTTGCCTCCTCGTGCAGCGCCTCGAGAGCCATCACCAGGACCTCCAGCGACTCAGCAAAGATTACTGCATCATCGGCAAAAACAAGATCAGTGATCTTGGTGTTGCCGACGGATGCTCCGCAATCACTTTGATCTACAACCTTGCCCAATACCCAGTCCATACAAGCGTTGAAAAGTGATGGGGCAAGGACGCACCCTTGCCCCACTCCTGTATTCACAGGAAAGAAGCTGGATACACCTGCCCCACACTTCACAGCACTCTCAGTCCCAAATACAGACCAGTTTATCAAACCAATAGTCCTTGCAGGAATCCCTCGAAGTCGCAGAAGATCCCAGAGTGACTCACATGCACTGAGTCAAACGCCTTCTTGAGATCAACATAGGCTGCAAGCATCCCCTGTCGAAACTCACGTCGGCGTTTTCCCCCAGGACACGAAGCGCTAGGTAACGGTCCGTTGTTGACTTACCAGGCGTGAACCCAGACTGCTGAGGTCTCTGATGCTTCACCAGATGACTGCGAATTCGTGTCAGCAAAAATGGGCAAGCACCTTGCCTGGTACGCTGAGCATGTATACCGCGGTAATTGTTGCAGTCCTGACGGTCCCCTTTCCCTTTCCAGATAGGGACGACCAGCCCCCTTTTCCAGTAAGGAGGAATGGTACCTGATTGCCACACGGCAGTCAGGACAGCATGCAACCCGCGGATCATGGCCTCACCCCCAGCTTTGAGGAGCTCCGCACTGATATTACAAACACCAACTGCCTTTCCACACTTCAACTTTGCTACAGCCTCTCTGACTTCGTCAAGAGAGGGTGCGGTTTCGTCAATGGGAGGATCGGCATCCACTGCCTGTAACCCAGTGGTGTGAAGCTGCTCAGTTGGAGGGTCCACCGTGAACAAATTGTAAGATGATGGCGTTTGGGAATTAATATGGGATGGCAGGTGGTATTTGGAAGATCAGCTTGAAAATTTCGACCTCGACACCTAATACCCTCATGATTAAGGTACAGACCTAATAATTTGGTCAATTTGTTCCTATGGGGGCTGGCTGAGGCCAATAGCTGATATTCCTCAGGAAATACCTGCTTTTGTATTGTTCTGATACAAAACTTCAAAGGATCAGATCTATCCCTTTTAATTTTTTTTTTTTTTTTTTTTTTACATCACAGGGAACTGGCCAAGGGCACAACAAAAATGGGTAACACAAAGCCCGCTTAGTTGCCAGTCCCTATAAAGAAGACAGTAAGAGAATAGAATAAAAACAAAGGGGTAGGCCAATTTAGTTCGGGAGGTGTCTTGTTACTCTTCTTTTGAAAAGATTTAGTCATAATAGGAAAGTGGAAAATAGAACAGGAAGAGAGTTCCAGAGTTTACCAGTGAAAGGGATGAAAGAGTAAAGATACTGATTAACTCTTGCATTAGGAAGATGGACAGAATAGGGATGGGAATGAGTAGAAAGTCTTGTGCAGCGAGGCCGCGGGAGTGGGGGAGGCATACAGTTAGCAAGTTCAGAAGAGCAGTGAGCATGAAAATAACGGTAGAAGAGAGCAAGAGAAGCAACATTGCGGCGGTGATTTAAAGATTGAAGACAGTCAGTCAGAGGAGAGGAGTTGATGAGACGAAAAGCTTTTGACTCAACCCTGTTTAGGAGACCTGTATGAGTGGATCCTCCCCAAACATGTGAGACATACTCCATACATGGGCGGATAAGGCCCCTGTAGAGAGCAAGCAATTAGGAGGGAGAAAAAAAAGGACGCAGACGCCACAGCACACCTAACTTCTTAGAAGCTTTTTAGCAAGAGATGAGATGTGAGATTCCAGTTCAGATTTTTTAGTAAAGGATAGTCCTAAAATGTTCATTGTAGAAGAAGGAGACAGTTGAGTGTCATTGAAGAAGAGGGGATAGTTATCTGGTAGGTTTTGTCGAGTAGACAGGTGAAGAAATTGGGTTTTTGAGGCATTGAACAAAACAAGGTTTGCTTTGCCCCAATCAAAAATAATAGAAAGATCAGAAGTTAGGCGCTCGGTGGCATCTCTCCGTGAATCACTTAGTTCCTGTTGAGTTGGTCGTCTAATAAACGACGTTGAAAAATGCAGGGTAGAATCATCAGCGTAGGAGTGGATAGGGCTTTGAGTTAGACTTAGAAGATCATTAATGAATAATAGAAAGAGAGTGGGTGATAGGACAGAACCCTGGGGAACACCACTATTGATAGATTTAGGAGAAGAACAATGTCCGTCTACAGTAGCTGCAATAGAACGGTTTGAAAGGAAACTTAAAATGAAGGTACAGAGAGAAGGATAGAAACCGAATGAGGGTAGTTTGGAAATTAAAGATTTGTGCCAGACTCTATCAAAAGCTTTTGATATGTCAAGGGCTACAGCAAAAGTTTCTTATGTTTTTAATGGATTGGAAGACTATTTTAGTAGTCTTAATTAGTTTGCTCAGTAAGGAAAACCTTTCTATGTTTATCACAGGATCTGGGATCAATTCAGGTTCCCTTATTATATGTACAGATATGTCTGACTGAGTGGAAACCTGTATAGGATCAATATTACACTCTTTCAGCCAGGTAGGGCCTTTAAACCATAATCCTGTGTTCAATTTGAGATTATTATCTCCTCGCGACACATTATTATTAGGATTTCCATTAGTGGCGATGTAATGATTATGAACTGGAATATCACTTTCCTCTAATACCTCACTTATTGGTGTGGGCAAGAAAGTGGTTCCAATTTTTGTAATTAATAGGGGTTGTGCATGACTAGGAATACTCTCCTCTTGTTCGGCTTGGTGAGTATGTGGGATGGGTCCCATTATTACCTTACCACCACCACTGGTGAACATAGAGACGTTATGTATTTTGATGACCTTCCTTAGGTAACGTCCGAAATAATCAGCGCCTATTATTAATTGGAAGGGACCATCAACGTCTTTGAAGGTATTACTAACTAGTTTAACAGCATTATCCTTCAGCATTTCAGCTGTGTCTTTTAGTCCATTAACAGTTAAACTAATACCAATATTATTAACTACAGCAGCTACCCTACATTTATATCTTCCTAATTGGACTAGGGGTTGAACTATGTCAAAGGTTTGAGCCTCATTATTATGGCGAGAAAAACTGATATGGCTAAATTCACTTTATTAATTATGGGTAGTTGTAATAATACAACTATCTCCCTGCTTATGAAGGATCTTTGTGCACCACTGTCAAACATTGTCTTTACAATGACTGAATGACCATTATGGCTCACATTCAACTCGGCAGTAGGAACAGCTGCTGAACTACTCTTATTAGTGACTGCCATTTTAACTACTGTAGGGTCTGAGTTATTATCACTGTCAGGACAAAGAGCGATGTTATGAACAGATTGTTTACATTTCCTACAAGTTCTTAAGCTTATAGGGCATGCATTTGAAGCATGTTTACCATGGAGACAGGTTAGGCAGTTACCAAGGCGCATTAACCTTTCAACTCTCGTGTAACAATCTGAATAGATATTACATGTGGAGGGCGGATGTTCCCCCTCACATAAGACACAATTTATTATTCGTACTTCACTAGAAGTCGCCCTGGAACTAGGGATTGTATCTATTATTTGAGTAAGTCTAAGTGGTTTACTGGTAGGCTGAGAAGTTTGAATCGTAATTACAGGCTGTTTGATTTGCGTAACAGGCGCAGGATAAATACCCACTAACGAGGGATCTTTAAACTCTAAGGGTGGCTGATATAGCTGATTACCCTCAGGCATAATAATCGTGATCTCCCTGTGAGGGGGTTCTTGCTTAATACCTTGCAAACTTATGGTTAAAGAAGCTTTAGCTGTAGATGGAATATGAGCACACTCCAGTAATCCCTCATATTCAATTACTTTATCGAGATATCTTTGACATTCGTGTTCATGATTGATAACACATAGCTGAATCATTTCTTTATCCCCAGCTTGTCTTAATTGAACTTCATATAGGCAGTAAGCCTCCTCATATTTATTCCATTGCTCATTTAACAATGGTAGACCTGTCTTTAAATTAATATAATCAATAGGAATTGACTTGATTGCGTCCTCACACTTATTATAAATTCGTGTGAGCATTACTAACTTAGCTGATAATGAGTGCTTAGCTAACTTCGCCATGATTTAGTTAATTAACTCAAATAAAATATTAAATGCAAGATTACGTTACTATAATTATATAATTGTTAGTTGATAATTAATTATATTATAAGTGCGGGAAGCGCTGTTGGCTGGCCTAACAAGGCGCATAACCAGGCCTATGGCCAACCACCACTTAAACTTCTACAACTAACTAGTCTACGTAGCCTCTGATGCTATCTACTACCTGGAGTATGGTAGTTACCCGGCTGAGTCATTCTTGACGCCACAAAACACCCCGCCTCACGCCTCATAACCAGCAATTGTGGTAGGCTCATAATTATACGCCTCACAACGACCACCTTGAATCACATGAACATCAATATTCCTCACTCGGGGAACCAGTAAATTTGGTGATTTATGTCACATACATATTTAATGTGAGTTCTTACCTAATCAAAACCCATGTTCTATCTCATCCCAACACATTATCCTAGCTAATCAACTAACTAGGATACTTATCGGTGGATAGTGGGTTGAATCGTTGTAGGCTTTTATCAACACTGCCTGTTCCTGTGATCCGATGTGGTAGCGCGTGATCAGGCCGCCCGTGAATGACAAGAGGCGGAGGGCTGGAGACTAGTGTTTCGATATGGGCGTCAGAAGGGTTTTCATAACCCAGTTATCCATGACGCAGCAGATTGTTATCTGTGTTGATTCTAACACGTCCTATTGTTTTTACACTTATATGTACAAAATTAACGTATGTACAAATCTCTTCTGGTAATCAGAGAAGAGATATTTACTCGATAGAGGTGTGGAGTGAACTGTACTCCGATGGGCAGCGGCTAGTGGCCACCACAAATTACACGTGTCACCTTTAGGTAGGCGGCAGGTGGACCATCATAATTGGTGCAAATTCAAAAGACGGCGGCCAATGACCGGTCGCTCCAAATGAAGGTGCAAATGCTTAATAACCACTGGGAATGTTAATTTATATTATCCCAGTACATAACTCAAATAGCGACACATAAAGCATAGAACAAATCAAAGTCTCAAAAGAAATAAAATATCTAGGAATGAAGATCACAAATAAGAAAAACCTACTTATTGAGCAAAAGAAGAAATCTATTCAGGAAGCGAATAAATTCGCAAGCATCATACCATCAGTCACAAGAAGCTGCAATAAAGTTATAATAGGAAGCACATATTGGAAAAGTGTTGTCTTACCTGTAATAAATAATGTATGGAGAAGAAATTATAAATTACACCAAAGAGGATATAAGAAAAGTACAAAGAACAGAAAATAGAGCTTACAGATACATAATGAATGCCCCAAAATATACACCAATAGGCAGCCTCAGGGGAGAGATAGGAGCCTCCTCACATGAAGCAACAGATATGAAAACAAAACTTAATTATATAAGACACATCATGCAGGACGAAAATGAACTTCTAAAAGCAATCTTAGAAGACATGATGGAAAGATCCAAAGATCCATTGATAAGAACTGTAAAGAAATATATGCAAGAAGTAAATCTAAACCTAAACAAAATTGGAAATATGAAGAAAGACGAAACTAGTGGGGGGGGGGGGGGGGCACTCAGTAGAGCGCATACCCCCGCCCGAATATTTCATCAGTTGGTTGCTATGGCAACAGTTGTGATTATATATATATATATGCACTCAGTATGAGCGCATACCTCCGGCCGAATATTTCATCAATTGGTTGCCATGGCAACAGTTGTCAATAGATTTCATCCAAAATTAAATCAGTTCTTCCTTATACCAAATAGACTTGGTATACTGAGTTTGGTCCAAATCTATTGGTAACTTTTCGAGAAATCCTGTACACTAACAAACAGACAGACAGACAGACAGACAGACAGACAGACAGACAGACAGACAGACAGACAGACAGACAGACAGACAGACAGACAGACAGACAGACAGACAGACAGATCGGGGTTAAAACATAACCCCTCCAACTTCGTTGGCGGAGGTAATCAACCACATAATCAAGGCATGGGATTCAGAATGTTGGGAAGCAGAGCTGGAAACAAACAAGACTTTAGACATATACAGAATATACAAGAAAAAAATTGAGACAGAACAATTAATATATGACAACACAATAGTCTCTGATGTATTATTTCAAACAAGAACAAACACACTCAGCCTAGGAGGGAGAGGAAAATATATAAAAAAAAAAAACATCTGCCCATGGCTTGGAAACGGTTTAAAGGAACGGAAACGAAAACCGAAACGAACGAAATTATGCTCGGAACAAAAACGGAAACGAAAACGTTATCATATTTACTGTTCCGGAGCAAAAACGCTATTTTGAAATCCCTGTAACCGGTTAGTAACGTTATTTTTTCGTTCCATGCCATATTTGGTCACTAATCCATTTTCACTTCCAGTAGCCAAATGATTTAAGTAAATGCATCTGTATTACATACATGCACTAATTAAGTCTACTGTATTTGTTCACTTGGCAATTGACGATGTGGTTTTGTCTCAAATAGTAGCATATGCACCACTTTTCATTTAATTTGTGAAGAATAACTATTTTTTACCTTATATAATTATGAATGTATGTCTTCGTGATATGCATCACGTTCCCTTATTTTATTACACCTTCCACTCGTGTAATAGTTAAACTATTATACTGCAATTTGGTTTAAGAATATGCTTAGATTAATATCCAGTATTCGAAAAGGGATTATATATCGTGAGTATGTGCTTAAAATTTTAACTGTGTTCATAGCCTAATGCTTGGTGCGCCGAATTTCGGTATGAGTGTCCTAAGTTCGAATCCTTGGAGTACCACGTGTAGTCATTGACTTCATTGATTAGGTTTATTTAATCTGTGGGCTGGTGATATTACGAATTAATATAGTTTTATCATATATAATATTAATAAATAATATAATTAGTGATTCATGTCTATACGACGACTGAGATTGCATACTCCTACACTACGCTTCCTGTATTGTATATGTAAATGTGTTGCCTTATTCAAGTCGTATAATAATATAGTTCTTACGACATCTAAGGGTATGATTTTGTTGGATACTATGCACCATGAAATGTATGGCTTTATTACCATCTATAAAAATGTAGTCATGTATAGGCATAATTATTTATTAGGGCTAATAGCATATTCATTACATGGTTTGAGAATAACGTTCTAACCGGTTTTCATTTCGTTCTAACCGGTTCAGGAACGTTATGTTTGGAGGAGGAACGAAAAACGAAACGTAAATAATACTGTTTCTGATCGGAACGAACCGTTTGAGAAATTATTTCGTTTTCAAGCCCTGCATGATCTGCCCAATATGCAAACATGAATATGAAGACCTGCAACATTTCTTGCTCTACTGTCCAGGACTACAGGAACAGCGGAACACGTGTCCAAGCCTACAACAACCCTACCAGGAAAATATTTTTAGAAACATTCCTTCTGTTTAACAAAAAGCAGGCCAAACAAGAGGAAACAAAGAGGACATTGTTATCAATGTGGAACAAAAGAAAAAGCATTATAAAGCAGCAGCAACAGTAATAAAAGCAGCAATAGCAAAATAAAACTAAATAATAGAAAACATAGAAAACAAAACCAATGGGCTGCCGTTACAGGAAGGCAACACCCCAACAACATCATCTATGCTGCTCTGATCCTCACGGTCTTCCTTGGTCTCCCTGCACTGCTTAATTTCACGTAGAGGTGATTCATCAATATTTTCTGGTGTCTCATCAATCTCGGCTAATGATTCCGTCTCCTGATCATCATCCATTCCATCCTGGTCTGGCGAGGCGGCTGCAACGCCTGCACCATCGACGAACTGACCTAAGCCCACTTTCTTGGATTTATCCCAATACAAGTGGGCAACGAAACACCGAACGTCTATATAGAAACGCAACGCAATGAAACACCCAGCAACACCCGCGAGTGTTGCTGTGAAGGCCGCGTGGTTGTGTTCCGCCTTCACCACCTCCACCTCGAGGCAGCCGAGGAAGCACCTCGTCTCCACCAGGCGATCCCACCACGGCACACCCACCGGGGCCGCGCAGGCCTCCAGGGGGTCTCGAGGTAGGGCGGGACGCAGAGATCCCAGCTACCACAGGTGAGCCAGGAGCTGCCGTGCCTGCCATGCCGTGGTGGCGTGGCGACCCTTGTCCTTCCACGCCTGCACCACCTCGGACACCCGCAAGGCGTCCCTCAGGGCGTGCCAGGCGCTCCTGAGGAGGACAGCGATGCCCACACCCACGCCCATCAGGATGGGATTGCCAGTTATTTACTTCAAACTTCCAAGATATTAAGGATTATTCCTTAATCCTTATTTTCTCTCTCTCTCTCTCTCTCTCTCTCTCTCTCTCTCTCTCTCCTCTCTCTCTTCCTCTCTCTCTCTCTCTCTCTCTCTCTCCTCTCTCTCTCTCTCTCTCTCTCCCCCCCCTCTCTCTCTCTCCTCTCTCTCTCTCTCTCTCTCTCTCTCTCTCTCTCTCTCTCTCTCTCTCTCTCTCTCTCTCTCTCTCTCTCTCTCTCTCAACGTATTAATACTTACTACGATAATAATATGTATACAACTTACAAGGAGTCTCATAAGGACGATGATAACACAGTGTACGTTCACCTAACTCTAATACACATTTTCTATATCATGCAACATCAGAAAGAACAAAACAATCAACATATTGAAACATTTACTTACCTATAAGATGCATCGTTGTATTCTTCTAGAAATGGTCAGTGTCGTGGACCAGAAACAGCGAGTGAGTGGCTTAGACGAGGCGTGAGTGACGAGTCCCACCTGAAGAACAACATTATTAGATTGATACAACGGCCAACACACACACCGACAACACACACACACACACACACACACACACACACACACACACACACACACACACACACACACACACACACACACACACACACACACACACACCACGTAATACAAAGGTTTGTGTTTGAGGCTTTTATAGACAATCAAAAACAATATGGTAAGTAATAAGGAATCAGTAATAAGGACATTGAATTCTACAAAATGTTTTTAGAATGTTATATTTTGAATACATTTCCTATCACACAAACTACAGCAAATTAGGATCACAGCTGGGCAGTATTTAAATACATTTGTACTTAAATACGGATTTAAATATATTTGTGTATTTAGAACTGCATTTATAAATTCATTGATTTTCACGTATTTGAATACAGTATTTAAATACTTTAATGAGTATTTAAATACATTGTATTTAAATACTCATAATATGAAAATGTAAATAAAAATTGTCTACAGTTAATTACTCAATAATCTCAATTAATAATCTCGATTACACAAGTTAATTTATCAATTAATTAAATATACCATAGGAAAGTATCCTTCATCATTTATCAAGCATTTTGTATTGTTAATCATGAATTACTGAATACATGTTAAAATTTGTGTGTATTTAAAATGTATTTACAAATGTATTTAAATACAATTGATGTAATTAGTATTTAGTATTTAGATACATTCGTAAAATGTATTTAGAGTTTGTTATTTAGATACATTTCTCCCATGTATTTAGTATTTAGTATTTAATTAAATACATTCAATGTATTTCGTGCCCAGCTCTGATCAGGATAATATATTACAAATCCCTTTGGCGATTTTTTTTTTCCCTTGTCCCCTCTTTGTCATCAAAATAGGTCCTATTCTTTTTCGAAGAAGACATGATATCTATTTGCGTTCCTCCTCAACCTTCTACATCCACCTTGCTTTTCCTTATTTGTTCTATCTTCCACGCACGTGTTTTCATCTGCTTACATTATATTCTATTAATTATACGTGTTGTATTTATCATATTCAAATATATAGATAATGTGTTTTTTTTTTAGATAAAAATATAATGCACGTTTACTGAAAGACAATACAAGAGACTTTTTTTTTTCTTTTTTTTTTTTGTTTTTTTTTTTGAGAGAGAGAGAGAGAGGGAGAGGGGAGAGAAGAGAGAGAGAGAGAGAGAGAAGAGAGAGAGAGAGGAGAGAGAGAGAGAAGAGAGAGAGAGAGAGAGAGAGAGAGAGAGAGGAGAGAGAGAGAGAGAGAGAGAGAGAGAGAGAGAGAGAGCAGGAAGAGAGGAGAGAGAGACCCCCTGGGAAACTCGTACAACACACCCTTGGACTAGCAAGCCTCAAATCTGTTTAAGAGATCCTAATACAACGATGCCCAGCAACATTATATTTTATTAATTATACTAAGTTGTATTTATTATATTCAAATATATAGATAATGTTTAAGTAAGACAGTACATGGAGACATTATTTTTTTCATTTTTTTTTTTTTTTTTTTTTTTTTTTAAGGATGGAGCTTTTTTTTGTCATCCTTTTTTTTTTTTTTTTTTTTAGGATGGAGACTTTTTTTTTTTTAAAGGATGGAGACAATTTTTTGTCATCTTTTTTTTTTTTTTTTAAGGATGGAAACTTGTATTTTTTTTTTTTTTTTTAAGGATGGAGACAGTTTTTTGTCATTCAATATTTTTTTTTAAGGGATGGAGACGTATTTTATTTTATTTTTTTTTTAAGGATGGTGGCTATTTTTTTTTTTTTTTTTTTTTTTTTTTTTTTTTTTATGTGTCATCCCTCCCCTATCAGTTGGAACTTTTTTTTCTTCTCACGTCCACATTGACTTGTGTTCCTCCTCAATACTCTACATCCTGACTGCTGTTAATCTGATCTATCTTTTACGCACATTTTTTCATCTGCTTCCCAAACTTTCTCCTCCTCTGTCTTCCGTCCTTATTCTGTTTGTTCTTATATTTTTCTTCTCCCAAATTTTCGTGTTTTTCTAGGTCGCCAAACTTTTCTTGGAGCGACTTTTCCTATTTTTGATACTTTAGCTTTGGCCTTTCCTCGGTTTCTTCATCTTCCTCGAATTTTCTTTTCATCCACTTCTTGCCGCCATTTTCTGTAGTTTTGTTAGTTGAACATTCCTTTTCCTCGGGTTTTTCTACACACTGCATCGCTTCCAGTTTTGTTTTCTTGCTCCTCTGTGTCATTTCGTCATCATCCTGGATTTTCCTTTTCTTGGCCACTCCGATATCAGTTTCCTTCGTACGTGTTTTCGTTGTTCTCTCAGCCTTCCTCTGCTTCTTGATGTAGATTTTTCTCAGCTTTTCGTAGCACTGAATGGTCTTGATAAAGCCCTTGGGTTTGTAGTGCCAAAGCCGAAGTATTTCCCTCTGAAAGTCGATCCTCAGCCGCCTGTAAGCGCGGGATTTGACGCTGCTGAGATGCCTGACGAATCTGTCCAAGATGGCGTGGTGGACGGGAGTTTCCCAAGGCCTGTCTTCGAAGGGCAGGCAGGTGGGGTACGATTCCTGCACCGTGTTCTGTTTGGTTTGCATTCCTTGACGGTAGTACTGCGCATGGAGTTCACGGAATATCTTGCTTAGGCTTAGCGGCTCCACAGTGGCCTCCCTCTCCTCCGCCGCCTTTCGCTCCTGCTCCTCTTCCCTCAACATCTCTTCTTCGTCATTATAAAAATTTTCTTCCACCCAATCCAAATCAGAGTTGTCGTCGTCTTCCTCGTCACTCGAGTCGTCCCAGTCAAGTCCCTTCAAGCCGTCTTTCTCAAGGGACTCCTCGTCGTCCACCTGTGGCTTCACACAGCCTGATTCTCGGAGGTTCTCGCTGCCCACCACCATGTCGCTCTGCACACACTCGCTCTTCTGCGTCTGGATGTCGTACACTTTCAGGATGATGGCGTCGGCAGAACTCTCACACAAAAACTTGTTCATGCTTTTCAAAACCTTGTTCTTGTGCTTTGTCTTTTCTTTCACCATGTTGACGTAATCTTGACGAAGGTGCAGCTGCTTCTTATTACGCGACGCGACCAGCTGCATTCTCTTCTCTTGCGGGAGGTGCATCAAGCCCACATCATCCATAGGGTACAGCGGGAACAGATTATTAAGCTCGTGCTTCGGTAATTCCCTTTTCAAAGACTTGTGTTTCTGCTCCAGGAATCTCTGCGTCAAACTTTCGTAAGTGAATTTTGCGACAGACAAATACTTTTTCTTTTTCTTCTCGCTCATGCTTCCCAGTTTTTCAACCACTTCCTCGCGGCGGGCCCGTTTTTCCTTCGACTCGCAATAGAACTTGTAATCGTCGTCAATGAATTGAACGAGGCTTTCCACGTAGCCTTGAAGCTTGTGGCAAATATTGCTGCTGCTGACCCAGGGGAAAAGCTGCTCCTGTCCTTGCCTTCTGGCCATTGTCTCCATGAACAACAAGAGCGAGGTTCTATCCGGGTAGCAGTGCGACTCCTCTCCCTTGTCCCTCTGCATCTTGGTGAACACGTGGTCGTACAGGTATTCCACGCGCCGCAAGGGCAACCCATCCAAGAAATTCACAATCTTGACCGTGAATTGTCGTTTTTTACGCAGCCTCTCGACCGCCGCCTGGGCTTCAAAGATCTCTTCACAAGACACTTGACACTCTCGCGATACACCGTAAAGATGAGCCTCCATCTCCGTCTTGAGGAAGTGGTTCAGGTAGGCCTTCTGCCGCCTCAGAGACTTCCACACTGTGCTGTCGTCCGTCTCCAGCCACAGCCCCGGGAACGCCTCCAAGCCCTTGGCCCGCCGCCTCAGCATTCTGAACAGTGCAAAGTTCCGCCGACACACCGTCTTCATCACGTACTTAAGAATGTTCCGGCTGACGTCCTTCTGCATGAAATGTTCCAGAATGGTCTCACTCTCTTGCCCCGAGACCTGGGAACGGCTCACCTTCGGGAACAAGGCAGCCTTGCCGCGGTGGAATTTTCGGCTGTATTTCTTATCCCTTCTTGGGCCGCCAGCCACCAATTCCTTCATCCACAGGAAGCGCCTCCCATCCTGCCTCAGCCTGCCACATGTCTCCTCCTCCTCCTCCTCGTCGCTACTGTTGCTGAATTCCGCAACAAGTCTTTTCACCACGCTGAGGTCCACCTCTCTGTTCTCATTCTCTTCAGCCGAGTCACTGTCTTCGTGCTCGCTCTGCGAGGGATAATAGGCAGGACTCAAGTAGGCCACGCTTTCATCACTCTACTCATCGTCACTCTGACACACAGACGCCTCACTCTTCTCTCCTGAAGTACTGCTCTCCTTCCTGTCCATCTATTCCACGGTCCATGCCAGACAGCCTGACTCCAGTCTTCGTGGTACAGTGTTGTGGCCCACGGAGCACTGACAACTGTCCCCGCAGCAGGAGAACACGTCCTTCTCTTCGTCCTCGTCGGCGTCTGAGAGGTGGCAGTACTTCCTCTCGTCGTCGGAGTACTCAAGACCCTCGTAGGACTTGTCGTCGGGGATGTAATACTCCTACGTGTCGTTCTCCTCGTCGCTGGAGTCAATGTCCTGCTCCTGCATCACAGAGGCGCTGTCTTGGAAGCCATCAGTATGGTGGCTGCGGCTCTGTTCACGGGCGTCGTGCCCCTCGCCCTTCTCGCCCTCCTTCAGGGACTCCTGCACCGTCTTGCTGCCGCTGTAGATTGCCTCCATCGCGCTCAGCAAACCCTCGCGGTCCTCAGCGTGTCGCGTGACAACGGCGCTAAAGAACTGCTTCACCATCTCCTTCTCCTCTGTCCTTCTCCTCTTTTTATTGTTTTCATCTCTTTCCTTCTCGCCTTCATCAGCTCTATCACATTCTTCTTCGGTCCCGTCGCTTTCTTCATCTCCTCCGTCACAGGAACTCTCGCTCTCACCACCCTCATCATCAGAATCTTCACCACTCGAGTCATCGTCGCTTTGTCCATCGTCGGTATCGTCATCACTCTCGTCCTTGCTGTTTTCAAACATTTCCTTATCCTTGACCTTCTGTAAGAGGACCAGCTTGTCCAGGCCCCTCTTGAAGTAGCGGTGAATGATGCCCTGCATGGCGTAGTGCACCTTACGCATCACCGCCTCCTGTGCCTTCTCGCTGCTGCCCTGCACACGGAAGTACGTGCGTCGCAGGAACGCCTTGATTATGTGCGTCACGTGCTGCACCACCATGCGCTTGGGGAAAGCCAGCCGCGCCACCACCTCTTCCTGTGCCTTCTGCAGCTCTGTCAGGCGGCTGATGGCCACCACACACTTGTCCGAGCAGGAATTCTGCAGCGTGGTGTAATCGGCTCCCTCCAGCACAAAGTTACTGACGGGAGGATCAGGTTTTGCCAAACCTTGGTATTGCGTCACGTCAGAGGAGGCTGCAACGCCCTCCATGACGGCGCTCCAGGCCTGCTCATCAAAGCAGCAGTATTTCTGCAGCCATTCCTCCACCTGATCAATCTTGCCAAGCTCCTGCTGTTCTTCATCCTCGTCCTCCTCAGAGTCGCAGTTCCCTGCCTGAGGTTCATCCTGCTTCAGGGTCTGAGTAAGGTCGGGCTCCTCCGCCGCCTCTGTCACCTCCTCGCCAGGGCGGGAGTCTTGGTCCTCTGGCAGGGAATCCAAACACGGGCTCGCCTCTCTCTCCACTTTCTTCTGCTTACGAGTCTTCTTCATCTGAATCTTAGTCTTACGCTGGGCAGCCAGACGTCTTTCCTTGGCTCGCTGGGCTCGCATCTGCCGGACCTGAGCGCCGCGATTGCCTTCAGGAATACCTTCATGCTATGCTGAGGCCATTGTGTGAGACTCTTCAGGAATGTCAGTGCAATCCATTAGAGCGGTCATCTCTGACTTCTTTTACTACACCAAGAATCTGTCAAACACCTAGGGTCGCAATATTAAGGATCTTTTTTGTAAAAAAAAGAAGAAGAGCTTGGAGTTAGCGGCGGTGGGTTCCAAGGTGAGGATGGTGGTGACGCGAGTCGAGGTGAGCTTGGAGTTGAGAAGAATAGAACTTTGGGGTGGTAGAGGCGCAATTCCCTTCACTTATCCATTCAAAATGAACCGTACGTGTGTGCTGATTTTTATTTATTGTATACCCCCCCCCCCCCCCACACACCCACACACCTATTAAGAGTGAAGGATTACTACCTGCCGAGATTTTGAGGTCACACTCCTTCGGCAACTCTCTCTCTCTCTCTCTCTCTCTCTCTCTCTCTCCTCTCTCTCGTCTCTCTCTCCTCTTCTCTCTTCTCTCTCTCTCTCTCCCTCTCTCTCTCCTCTTTTCTCTCTCTCTCCTCTCTCTCCCCTCTCTCTCTCTCTCTCTCTCTTCTCTCACTCACTCCTCTCTCTCCTCATCTCTCTCATCTCTCCTCTCTCTCTCCATCTCTCTCCTCTCTCTCTCTCTCTCTCCTCCCCTCTCCCCCTCTCTCTCTCTCTCTCTCTCTCTTCTCTCTCTCTCTCTCTCATCTTCTCTCTCCTCTCTCTCTCTCTCCTCTCTCCTCTCCTCTCTCTCTCCCTCTCTCCTCTCCTCTCTCTCTCTCTCCTTTTCTCTCTTTTCCTCTCCTCTCTCTCTCTCTCTCTCTCTCTCCTCTCTCTCTCTCTCTCGTCTCTCCCCTTTTCTCCTCTCCTCTCTCTCTCTCTCTCTCTCTCTCTCCTCTCTCTCTCTCTCTCTCCTCTCTCTCTTCTCCTCTCATCTCTCTCCTCTCTCTCTCTCTCTCTCTCTCTCTCTCTCTCTCTCTCTCTCTCCTCTCTCCTCTCTCTCTCTCTCTCTCCTCTCTCTCTCTCCTCTCTCTCTCTCTCTCTCTCTCTCTCTCTCTCTCTCTCTCTCTTCTCTCTCCTCTCTCTTTTTTACTCGCCCCCCCCCTCTCTCTCCTCTCTTCTCTCTCTCTCCTCTCTCTCTCTCCCCTCTCTCTCTCCTCTCTCTCTCTCTCTCTCTCTCTCTCTCTTCGCTCGCTCAAATGATATGCACACACAACCCTCTGTTTTAAAGACCTAAATTTACTTAAACTAATTGATATTATATCCCTCCAAACAAATCTATTTATATAAAAAATAATTATACCATACCAGGTTGACAGTGGTTTTCAGTTCGTGTCTAACAGCTCAAATAATCGAAAACCAAATGATCTAAAAATTCCTATATGTAAACGTCCCATGCACAGCGAAGCATTACGGTTTTGGGGAGTAAAACTGTGGATATTTAAGATATTCGGCTGCCAAATATCTTAAAAATCACCGATAGTAACACTTTCAAATGTAAAATAAAGAAAGAAAATTGTTCAATAAAAAGCTAATCCTTGTTTATTCATGTGTAAACTTAGTTTTGGGGTATGCTTGTGTGTTTGGGTTTAAAATTAGCATTCGTTTTTTGTCTTATCAAGATTTGCGTATGTCCTATTTGTATTTCACTTTTTTATTCACATAGTAATTTTTGTATTTATTAACTATTGCTTATATAATATCTTTGCTAGTATGTTTAAGGGTAATGAGATTGATTATTTATTTTATTTCTCAGGCCTTTTTTGTCTGACCCAAATCGACAATTACGTTTCGCAACAGGTCTGTATAGAGCCCCCGGCTCAACAGACAAAGCCTTATAATATATACATGTATATAGAGTTTTTACATTTACTCAAATACTAAAAGGCCAAATAAATGTATCAGTATCAGTATTAGTCCTCTCTCTCTCGCTCTCTCTCCTTCTCTCCTCCCCTCCTCTCTCCTCTCTCTTCCTCTCTCTCTCTTCCTCTCGGTCTCTTGTCTCTTCTTATCCCTGCATTTCCTTTACCCCATTTGGCGTGGGCGTTTGTAATTCCTCCTTGACTTCTTTTTAATCCTCCTCTTCTCTCTCTCTCTCTCTCTCCTTCTCCTCTCTCCTTTATCTTTTAACCCCCCCTTGCTTCT
>JACEEZ010007416.1:0-24133 GCA_016584305.1 Chionoecetes opilio | reverse complement strand
TTTTCCGGGTTTTTCCCACTCGACATCCGTCTATTTTCCTAAGGGCCCCGCGAAATGGCCAGATGTGCGGCGAATTTTTTTATGTATCATTCACCAACGTACAGGGAGGTCCCGTTATACGAGCATTCGGTATACGAGAATCCGATGATACGAGATGTGTAAATTAGGGTCTATTTCAATATACGAGATAAAAAATCAATGATACGACATTCAAACTGGGGTGAGTAAAATTATCAATTTTAAAATGCTAGCCCTACCACTCCCTGGCTGGACAAAGGGGGGTTTTAGTTGACCCCAGTGAGGTCCCCCCTAGCAACCCGTGACCTGAAGGGTAATTAAGCGTATGGTGCACCCTGAAATTTGGGGGTAATTAGCAGGTGTGGGGCCCAACCTTGGGCCACAGTCAGGTCACCCCTAGCAAGGCGTGACCTGAAGGGTAATTAAGCATATGGCGCGGCCTGACCTTTAGGGGTAATTAAACAGGTGTGCGGCCCCCAAACCCTTTGGGACCGCTACACTACCTTCTCTTGTATCATGCTGCTTTCCCCTACATTACAACGTCTTTTTTGCTTGTTATGCATGTTTTATGTTTAATTAATGTGCAGTTATGTTTTTGTGTGCTATTTCTCTTTCAGAATGCTTTTTCTACAGAATAGGTAGTACAGTGTGGGTAATATAGACGCTGTGTGTTTGTTGTGTTGGCTACATTTTATTTAGCTTGAAAAACACGTCTTTTTTTATTTATTTATTTATATATTTTTTTTTTTATTAATGATGGTCCTGGAACCAAAAAACCTATTTTTTTCCCCATTAGTTATGTGTTTCGTTATACCAGATTTCGCTTTACGAGTATGCCAGGTGGAACCTAAACTGCTCGTATCTTCGGGACCTCCCTGTATATTCTTTTTTCCTGGCATTTTTATATATCTTTGGGTTTTGCAAGAGATTATTCTGCCTTATGAAAGGAAAAAAATAACAAGAAATGCAAATAAATAGCGGAATTTACCGACTCGAAAAAATATTGAGTAAAGAGAAATAAGAAATATTTGCGTTCACCACTTCGTAGCTCGAAACTTCCTGAGTCAACTTTTTATGGTTTATATGCCCAAAAAAAGCGGATTTTTATGAGGATTCCAACGCTACCATTATAATTTTCATATGGCTGTTATGGCCAGCTCGGGACACGTTTTAAAGGGACGACAATCCTCACGCGCAGGCTGCCTGCTGAGTGGAAAGTGACACACAAACCTTAAAGATGGCGACCCATCTCTTCACCTTCGCAATCTGCAATCCGCTCACACTCACATGATTTTGACACCCTTTTCTATGAATGACTTTAGTATCCTATCCAAGGCCCCCACTACCCTAGTGACACTAAATATTAGAATCCATACACATCAAGCATTTGTCCCTGATCTTAATAACAAGTCATTTCAAACCCAAATACATACACAGCGTGCCAAAGCATTGTTCGCGACATCATAACACAGCGCTTCCATACGGGAATTCAGAAATTACTCTATGGCAGGGCCCACTGACTTCCGAGAGAGATATCTTACATATGGCATTTTGTTTAAGGCACGGCCAGTCCATCAAGACCGTGAAAAAATTTTTGTTGAAAGCCCCCCCCGGGGCCACATAAGTTCTGGTGTCGCGGCGCCGCGACACCCCAAACCCACCCAAAAATCCCCACCCAAATGCACATTTTTCCCTCGTAACATCCAAAATCCTTGTATTTCTCACGGTTCTCCCCTTTGGGGTAGAGAACACTAACATAATTTTGCCCCTTTTGTTAGATCTTTTTGCCACTCTTAGCAAATAATGAAAATTATCCAATGGCCTGTTAAATTCCCGCGGGAAGGAAGGCGATATTTTTAAATGCTTGTCAAATTGACAAGTGGCATCTGAACTTTCCTCAACGGTCTTGATGGACTGGCCGGCCTTAAAAAAGCGCCATAGTAAGATTCTCTTGGAAAGCAGAGGCTGCCATAGAGAATTTTCTGAATTCCCCGTATGGAAAACGCGTGTTATGATGTCGGAACAATGCTTGGCCCGCGGTGTATATCAAATGTTTATCACACTGTTTCGATTGCGACTCTCTTTTCGATCCCCAACACGAGCGAATGCACCTGAAAAACTTTGTTCTTTCAGTCCCTCCCAACCTAGACAACATACACCCCAAGGTTTTTAAAGTATAAATTGATTTTTTTTTTTTAGATAATATAGGATTTATTTTATTTTAAAAAAAAATTTTTTTAGATTTTCGCTTTTTAGCAGTATAGTATATTAAATTTTTTTAACTTTTTTAGCCTGATGATGCCAAGGTCTTTTGGCGAAACGATGCGCAAAACAACCCAAAAATGACGAGTGTTTTGTCCCCCTGAAATGTCGATATATATATATATATATATATATATATATATATTATTTATATATATATATATATATATATATATATATACAAACCCGATTTCCTGGATATCGGATTTCCCGGACAAAATACGAGGCCCGGGGATTGTCAGTCTCGGGCAATTTTTTTTTTTTTTTTTTTTTTTTTTAAAAATGAAATCCCTGGCTGTTCGTAAAGCCCAAGTTGCCCGGCGGCCCGAGGTTTCCTGTCAACCCGGTCAGTGTCCGCCCCTCCCGCCAGGGGGCAGCATGTCAGCGGGTATTTTTTAATTGGGCACAAGCCCTCACAGTTCCCCGCACTGCCTCGTCAGTCACCTGACCCCCACTGCCCCTGGTGCAAGAACTTTTTGAGACTTTTGAACACTTTCTGCTCCCTCCCGCCAGGTGGCGCATGCTCAGGGGGTGTTTTTTTAAATTTGGGGCACACGACACCCCGGGTTCCCCTGCACAGCCCCGTTAGCCCCGACCCCACTGCAGGAACGTCTCTTTGAGACTATTAAAACACTTTTGCTCCCTCCCCCCAGGGGGCAGATGCTCAGCGGAGTAAAAGTCCGCGGCGGGGTAGTTGATTTGTCGGTCCCGGACAGAAATACTAGAGTAGGAAAAAACGTCGGGGGGGGGGAAGGCATCGGACTATATATATACATATTTTTTATAAAAATATTTTTTATTTTTTTAAATATATATATAATATATATATATTAATATAATTATATATATATATAATATTTTTTTTTTACTTGCGTTTCCCCCGGAACTTTCGGTTCCCGGACCGTGTCCCCCTATTGTGGGGAAAATCGAGGTTTGTGTGTTAAATTTTTATACAGGGAGGCCCGTTTACGAGTTTCGTATCGAGAATCCGAGTACGAGATGTGTAAATTAGGGTCATTTTCAATATACAGATCGAAAAACCAAGTTACGACATTCAAACTGGGGTGAGAAAAATTACCAATTATTTACTAAAGTAAATTACAAGTATTTACTAAAATTATAAAGTCTTTTATGACTTTTTGTTTTCCCAAGGGGTTTTTTACGTAATCAATCTGAAAGTATGAAATTTGGTGCCCCAGACGACAATGTGGCCTACAAAAATTCACAACCCGGGACGAAAAGGGGCCAGCAACGGGGGTAGTAGGGCCCAGCAAAACCCACCTCGAAATATAATACTTTTCCTTGAGGGAAAGCTACAAAGCGAGAAAGTCCTCGATAGGCGAAAAGAGTAGGGAAGTTGTGACTGGCTAAGGCGCATCCGTCACCAGCCAAAGCAAACAGGGTTTTAAAAAATTCCGACCAATAACAAGCCAGTGATACTTTTTCCGGGGCAAGAAGGATGCCAGACGCCTCTTCCGCCTTTGTCCCCGTATCTAAAATAATTCGTTTATTTGGAATGTTGCGTTTTAAGTAGTTTTTAAGTATCAGATAGTAAGATATATAAGTAAGGAGCCTTGTTCTAGGTTTTGGGGGGTAGAAGGTGTGTTTTTGTGTGTTTAAAAGGGGAAAATTTGTGATATGGGGGGGCTCCGCGGCAAGTATTTCTCGTACTCTCTGCACCGCCAGCTCGGCCCCAGTTTACCTACATAACTCTTTAAACCATCCTTTTTTAAGGGGACACCGGGCTACATTGATTTAGATAATGACACGTGGATATAACACTACCATAAACACTAAGTTGTAAATAAGAGTGAAAAGACGTTTTTAAGCCGCCCAAACCTACTGGGGGAGGAGGGGGGCGGCCTGCCCGTCCGCCCCTTTTTCAAAAACCCCGTCTCCCCTCCCCCGGCCTTTAAAAAGCGCCTCCCCCTTTTCCCGGTATCCCGGCTAACCTGGGGGCTTTTTTTAAAAAAACAAGGGTTTCGCTCCAAGGGTGGGTCGAAACACAAAGATCCTTTAAAATGGTCCCCTAAGGGTCCCGCTCCACCTTATAACCAAGGAATCCCGGCTGGCCCAAAGGGCTCGCCCCTACAAAAACAAAAATTTTCCCCCGAAAAAAAAGTTTTTTTTTTCTTTTTTTCCCCCTTTTTTTTTATATTTTTGGGGTCCCGGGGGAAAAAAATAAATTTTACCCTTAAGATGTGTTTGGTTATACCAGATTTTACTTTTGGATTCCTAAAAAGGGGGTTCTTTGGGACCCCCTGATATTACAAAAATTTAAAGGGGTGTTTGGGAAAACATGGTCCCTTTTTTTTTTTTTTTTTTTTTTTTTTTTTTTTTTTAAAAAAAAAAAACCCAAACCCAAAACCCCAAAAAAAACCCCCCCCCCCCCCAATTTCCCAAAATTTTAGGGAGTATCCGGGGGGGTAACCTCTCCCCGACTTTGGGGGCCTCCCTGGGGAATTTTAAGGGAAACCCCTTATTTAACCTTCCCCCCTGTTCCCCCCGAAAGTGAATAGGAAGGAAAGGGGATGGGGTTTTTTTTTTTTTTTTACCCCCCAAACCCAAAAAAAACAAGCAAAAAATTATGTGTCTCACTCGGGGGACGAACTCGGGTCTTCGAGAACGCCAAATCCGTGGTAACCACTCCCTTACCGCCTCCACCAAACTGCATCCCCCATGGTTTTTACACCGGCAACATGCCCTCACAACCTCTTCTGTAAAAAATGTAAACAGAAAGTGGCAAAAAATAATGTATCTCGGCAATTTATTTATAACTGATCTCTTCCTACATCTGCATATCGTCAGTCGCAAAAGTCGTATTTTTGCCTTTTGATCTTTCTGCAAGCTCAGGCTCTTCAATTTTATTCCCCTTTCCCGCTGGAGACACCCTTTCGTGTGGAGCTGACATCTTGAATACAGTACTGTAGATGTAATCCCAAAAAACGAAAAAAAGGGCAAAGAAAGCAAAGGTCGGGAACCGCGTGTGGCTGCGCGCGAGCGGTTTTTTGTGGTCAAAGCACCGTCTTGGATACGAATTTCCCTTTTTTTTCAAAATTGAAAAAGGATTGGTTCTGCTTCAAAAACACAACAAGCTGGTAGGAGCCGAAAAATAATCAAGCAAAACTTTGAAAAACAATATCACAGAGTAGTATAACACACTTTTTCACAAGTTTTGGTTTGGGTTCGTAACCCAAGACGGTGTTTGGGACGAAAAAAACACGGCTACCCTACCGTGGTCCCCGATTTTGCTTAATTTGCCACATTTACGTGTTTTGGGTTTACATCATACAGTATGTATATAAGTTTCAGCTCCATCACGCAAGAGTGTCCCAGCGGGAAAAGGGAATAAAATTTGAAGAGCCTGAGCCTGCGGAAAAGGGTGAAAGTGCTGGCAAGGAGGATGCAGGTGCGCCCATGCGTGCATTTGTGCTGAGTTGATATCAAATCAGCAATTTACCGTTCACGGGTAAGTGTAGTTTTATGCTTTTACAGTACTGATTTCCTTTTTTTTTTTTTTTTTTTATTATTATTATTTATAACCATATCAGGGGGGAAATTTGAAAAAAACTCGGCACATTGAAAAACTCGGCAAGGGCCAGAGGCCCTATCGGCCGAGTATAAGGGTTTCTGTAATTACAGGATGCCCAGTAGTGGGGGGGGTTTTATGTCCAAATAGGTGCCTTGCATGACGTACGATCTAGCGGCTTCAAGCAAATGCCGCCCATCAGAGCTAGGTGGAGGACAACAACTCCATTGGCCGCCCGTGTTTGCCGCTTATGGTAATTTCCATACCAAAATATGTTCTCAGTATAAAAGATTATGTTATCTTGGGAAATGTTGTTCATATATATCAAGTAAAAAGCGTAAAACACACTAAAGAATCCATTATGAGATCAGAATATGCATTCATAAACTCTGCCATTAGCGAGAATCTTTTTTAATAGAGAATATAATAGAAGCGGAATTTCATAGCTTCCATGATATATTTCTGATAAATGAATTAGCGCATGCAAATTAGGTTAACTAAGAATAACATCAATAAAAATTACCCAATTTCATGATTTGTGTTTGTAGCGCTAATTATCAGCCTAATCCTATCATCAAAACTGATTATCAGACAAGCTTTCTCTCCCCAAGAGGCTTCGGTTACAGGGGGTTCCATCTCACTTGTCGATACTGACAAAATTTTTCAAACCAAAAAAACAAAATTGTCATCGGGATAGGACTTGGACACTTTCAATCAATTCATTCTGTATAAAAGATTGGTGAATCTGTCATATGAGGTGAAATGTTATCACGACTGGGGCAAGTCTAGATGCATTAAGGCTGTAAATGTTAGTCCACGAAGGGGCAGGTCTAGAGTGCATAAGCTTGTAAAATGTTTACTCAGAATGGGCAAGGTCTAGAGTCAATAGAAGCAATTGTAATCTTACGTAATTCATCTTGGGCTAGGTCCGTTGTAATAGAAGTTTTTAGGTGAGGGTATGTAAAAAAGGACTTTAGTGTGCAGACTTGGACACGTTCCACATCTTTAGTGGACGCTATTTCTAGTTTATTATTATAACTTATTTATCATAATACCATTATTATCATAGTATATTAGTATGATAGTAGTTTATTGCTTTTATATTATAATCATTATACATTAATTTTAATCATATATTGTATATTTCAAAGGCGTAGACGAAACTGAAACCGATTTCTCAAAAAGATGTAAGTCGATCGAGGTGCCGGTAAATATCTGATTTAACTCTCCGACACACACGCTGCGCATACACAAACCACACTACACACACACACACCAACACATTGTGATGTTGTTGCCATAACGCAGTGAATACAATTACCTGAGTAGCTGCAGTAAGTAGCAGTAAATTTGTCCTCTACATAGGATTGCCAAAAAGTGAAAAAAATACAGGAAAAAAAAGTAACAAGATGGAAATGCGCAAAACTCCGTTGATGATGTTTGCACAGGAAAAGGACATTAGGGTGAAAATGAACCAAAAGAGTCATAATGCTGAAATGTGGTACACGATCTAATGAGAATTGTAAGATGAAAAAGATATTCGTCTGGAGAAGATAATCGATTAAAAAACAGAGTGGATGAGTAATGGTAAACAAGACCATGAAAGGTACAGAGCTGATGCTGAAATGTTTTGTCAAGAAATGTTCATGACTAAGAGGAAATTGAAATGACGAAAAATAATGGACAGATAGAAGGAAAAGACAAGTACAATACGGCAGAAATAGAACAGAAGTTAGCAGTAAAAAGACCAAGAGAACTTCCAGTAATAGACATGGTGAAGAACAGTAAAAACCAAGAGAATCGACAGATAATAGGAACATGGATAAAAAGTTAAACCAAGAGAGCTACGAGGTATAGAACAGAAGATAGAACGTAAAATCAGATTACGACAGAAAAAGAACAGTAAAAAGAAGGACAACTTACGTAAAATACAAATGGGGGAAGGAACAGTAAAATAGGAGTAACTACGAAGTATCCAAAAATGGAAGCAAGAACAGTAAAGGGCCAATGGAACTTGACAGTAATCAAAGGGAAAGGTAGCAAGTCTAGAGTCAAAGAACTTGACTGAAAAGTTATCCAACGAATGGGAGAAAAGGAACTAAAAGCCAAGACAACTTAGGTAAAAAACATGGAAGATAGAAAGGTTAAAGACCAAGAGATTGAAAATAATGATACTGAAGATGAACAGTAAAAGGACCAAGAGATTACGGAAAATGATTACTGGAAGAAGAAGGTAAAAGGACAAGGAACTTACGACTGATAAGGGAAACCCAAATATGAAATAAATAAAGACTGGAGGTACGTTGTAATAGAAGATGAAGGGAAGGTAAAGTAAAAAGACTAGCCTTACGACAGGACACGTCCACATCTTGAAGGTGGAACGTAAATACAGTTAATTATGATAGAAAATTAGAATCATAATATAGAATTTACAAAGACCAAGAGATTAGATAGATAATATACATGCTATTTATTATTAAAAGATCAAGAATTTAGACTAAATTATAAATGGTATTAATGTAAAAAGACCAGAGAACTTACGACAGAAATAAACATGGAAATAGAGTAAAAAGACGAAGAGACTACGACAGATAATAAACAGGAGTGAACAGTAAAACACCAACAGAACACCACAAAACACGAACACAAACAGTAAAAAGACAAGAGACTGACGACAGGACAATAAAATGGACGATTGAAACGTAAAATGACCTAGAAAAGCTAGACAGAAAGTAGCAGGAAAGTTGAACAGTAAATAGACTAAGAAAAAACAGGAAAAAATACAGGAAGAAAAAAAGTAAAAAGACCAAGAAAGTACCGCCAAATTTTGATGGATTTAGCAACAGTGAAAAGGACCAAGAATTCGAAAAGATACAAAGAACAGGACGATAGAAGTAAAAAGCAACGAACTTAGACAGAAAATAGAAATGGAAGATAGAACAGTAATAGTCCAAGGAAAGATAATTTACGATGATAATAGAAGATGGAAGTAGAAGGTAAAAGACCAAGACAACTTACGAGAAAAGGACATGAAGATAACAGAAAAAGACCAAGACTTCATAAGATAATGGAAATACAAGAGGAAAGTAAAAGACCAAGAAAAACAGGAAGATAAGAACAGGAAAAGAACAGAAAATACCAGGACAAATTTAGAAGAAATAGAAACAGGAAAATGAAAAGAAAAATCTGACCAAAAATGTAGTCAAAGTAATCCAACAAAAGGAGAATCTAGTAAGAGATACGGTGGACAAAAAGAAATGTGTCATCATTTTTGGTTTGAAGGAGAAAGTGCTGCCCAAGAAAAATTTGAGAGAAGAGGAAGAAAAGAAAGTGTCAAAAGAAATATTTAAAGTAGTAGAAGAAAATACGGAGGTAGAAGAAGAAATAGAAGAGATACACAGGTTAGGCAAATATGAGGAGGGAGGGGCCGCCCCTTGAAAGTTATGTTTAGGTCACACAATACAGCACTAGATATATTGTCTAGGGCATGGAAAATTTTGGAAACTGGCAAAGACAGAAGAATATAAGAAAATATGGATAAGAAAAGCTATGAATGAGGAAGAAAGAGCCCGTCTGAATGTACTGTTTAAAGAAGCCAAAGCAAAAAACGAACTGAGGACGGAAGAGGAAAAACTGAAATTCTATTGGAGAGTTTTGGACCAAAAACTGAAGAAGTGGTATCTAAAAGAGAAAGAGTAAGAGCAGACAGTACAAAGGAAAATGAAATAGGATGGCAGGTATCGTACACAAATATAAATGGGCTAGTGTCAACATTAACAGAAATAAACGATTACCTGAGAGCCAAGAAACCAGACATATTGGGTCTAGTAGCAACGAAGCTGAGTGATTCTGAGGATGTGCCAGTTTGGGAGGGTCAATATAATGTATGGAGGAGAAACAGAAACCAGAAAAAGGGAGGTGGTGTAATGGTGTTAACAAGGAAGGATGTGGTAGTAGGGAATGTGGAGAAAGGAGAAGGAATGGCCGAGGTGTTGACGGTAGAGTTGGTGATGAAAAAAGGAAGAATAAGAGACTTAGTACTCGTATACGTTCCACCTAAGACAAATTCCTTGGGGGAGAGAAGAGTACGGAGACATGATAAGAGACACAAGCAAATGTTTAAAGAATACGATGGAAAATAGTGAGAACATAATTTTGATGGGAGATTTTAACTGCAAAGAAGTTTGGTGGGAAGAATGGTATACTGAAGGAGGAGAAGACTCCGATACACCGGGGGGTGATACATTGTTGTATTTGGTAATGAATAACATCATGACTCAGTGGATTAAAGAGAACACAAGATTCAGAGGTAGCGAAGAACCATCAAGACTAGACCTACTATTGACCAAAGCACTGGAAGTAATTAGTAAAGTGATTTATCAGTGCCCACTTGGAAAGAGCGACCAAGTACTTATTGAATGTGAAATAAATGATAGCAAAAAAGAGGGGAGAAGAGAACACAAGAAAGGAAGACACAATTATGGAAAAGCAGACTTTGACGGATTAAGAACATTCTTCGGAGAGACAGACTGGAGTAATTTCCATGCAACAACGAGTACCCAGAAAAAATGGGATGAGTTCATCCGAATTTACACCGAAGGAATAAATAGTTATGTTCCAAGGATAGTTATCAGAGAAAAGAAAAAAAATGAATGATTTAACAGAAAATGTGAATTAGCAAGACTAGAAAGAGAAAAAACATGGAATAGTTGGAGGAAAAAAGGTGGCAGGAACCTTTGGGAGAAGTACAAAACAACTAGGAATGAATATGTAAGAATCAGAAGAGAAGAAGAAAGTAACTATGAGAGGAATATAATAGAAAAATGTAAGAATGAACCGAAACTTTTCTATAGATATATTAATGGAAAAATGAAAAACAAGGAAGGAATAGATAAGCTGAAGGTAGAAGGCATAGTGTATGAAGATGCATTACAACAGGCCGAGGTGATGAATAAGTGCTTACAGACTGTATTTACAAGAGAAAGTGAATTTAAAACGAAAAATATAATAGCAAAAGAAAATATAATGGAAGACATAAAAGTAGACGTAATAGAAGTAAAAAGGCTAATGGAAAGTCAAGATGCGAGAAAAGCCCCGGGTCCAGATGGAGTGTCCAACTGGATAATGAAAGAGTGCAGTAACCAACTAGCAGGAAAATTACAAGCACCTTGCCTGGTAGTCTGAGCAGGTGTAATACCGCGGTAATTGTTGCAGTCCTGACGGTCCCCTTTCCCTTTCCAGATAGGGACGACCAGCCCCCTTTTCCAGTCAGGAGGAATGGTACCTGATTGCCACACGGCAGTCAGGACAGCATGCAACCCGCGGATCATGGCCTCACCCCCAGCTTTGAGGAGCTCCGCACTAATATTACAAACACCAGCTGCCTTTCCACCCCTCAACTTTGCTACAGCCTCTCTGACTTCGTCAAGAGAGGGTGCGATTTCGTCAATGGGAGGATCGGCATCCACTGCCCGTATTCCAGTGATGTGAAGCTGCTCAGTTGGAGGGTCCACCGTGAACAACTGCCCAAAGTACTCAGCCCAACGAGCCATCTGCCCATCCATGTCCGACACGAGGCGCCCATTGCTGTCGAATAGCACTCGCCGAGAAGGAGACTTGGAAGGAGCTTCTTCAGGGCTAGTAGGCGGGTCGGGGTCATTAGCGTTCAAATGACCCTCGGCATTCTCAGCGAGGACTCCTGATATACCTCTCCTTGTCTCTCCCCAGGAGGGTCTAGTCCGGCGTGAAAGAGCCTGTGCTGGTCCCGGTTTTCCCAGCCGCCTGGCAGCGCTACTCTCCTCAATTTTTCCAGGGGTCTCCGTCGAAAAAAAAACCATGCCTTGACCCGGGCGCTCCCCAATCACTCTCGGCACCCTGGAGGTTTCACGTTAAAGGTATCCCACAGTTTACGGGGTCCCGAGAAATTTTGGAAGGAAAATTTTTGGCAAAAACCCCTTTATTTTCTGCCCTGATATAGTCACCCCCTTTTCCGTTCACTTTTCCAATTTTTTGATGAAATATATTGTAAATATACAAGATTTTTTTTTTTGTTGCAAACCCAATAGGGCACACAACACCCTCATTTTGAGCATCACAACGATCGAAGATGCGCTTGTTTCCAAAATTTTTTTTAAAAAACACCACAAATAACCAAGTACACACAAAACCATTACAGGGGGGGCCCCGAAGATACGAGCAGTTGGGTTCCCGGCATACTCTTAAAGCGAAATTTGGTATAATGAAACACAAAAAACAATGGTAAAATATAGGTTCGTTCCGGGACCCCATAAATTAAAAAAAAAAAAAAAAAAAAAAAAAATTTTTTTTCAAAGCTAAAAAAAAATGGGGAATATTATAGGGGGGAAACCCTTGAGGAATTAGACCCCGGGTGATATCCTATGGTCCATCCATGCGGGGGAGCTGACCGCTCTTCGGGGAAGGGCAAAATATTATACAGCTCATAACGGGGTGTGTGTTGTGGGGCGAAAACATTTTTCCGCCCCCAGCGGAGTTCCCCTTTGGTTTTTATTTTGTGGAAAGAAAGGATCCTTTGAGGAATCCTATGATCATGGTGATATCCTAGGGGTGCTATCACAGGCAAGGAGCTGATGTCTTTCGGGAAGGCACAGGTGAGGCGGATGACGGCGGATTTTGAGAAGGCGGCGACGGGGAGGCCCCCGCCTCCTCCCCCAAAGGGTAGGCTTGGGCAGGCTTAAACGTTTATACCTTTAATAAAAACTTATGATTATGGTGGGATGTTTTTAAACGGTCTTTATCAAATCAATGTAGCACCTGTGTCACCTTAAAAAGGATGTTTAAAAAGATTTTATGATGGGGTACTGTGGCCGAGTGGCGGGGCAGTGTGAGGAAAAATTTTTCCCGCAAGCCACCCTTAACAAAAAATATTCACTTTTTTAAAACCCACATACACCCTTCACACTAAAACACTAGCAACACAGGCTCCTTACTTAATATCTAATATCTGATGCATTAAAAATCCTTAAAACGAAGCATTCCAAATAAAAAGGAATTAGTTTTAGATGACGGGGGCAGGGAAGGGGGAGAGAGGCAGTCGGCATGCCATTTTGTCCCGGGAAAATGTCTCGTGACTTTTATTGGGGCGAGAAAATTTTAAAAACTGTTTTTCATTGGTGGGACGGAGACGCCTTAGCCAGTCACAACCTTTACTGTTTTGACCTACGAGGGGCTTTTTAGCTTCCCTTTAGGGAAAGTAGTATCTTGGCAGGGTTCTTAATTGGGGGCAAACCCAAGGGAAACAGAGACAAAGGGAAATTCCACTCCACAGTAAAATTTGAAACCGTCGGGGCTGCCATCTATGTCGAGCACAGGGGGTCTCTCTAGCCCTTTGGGGCGATGGTGGGGTATTGCCTCACCGAACCCAAAAATTGGTTGCCCCAAAAAAAAAATTCATATTTTTTGGCTTTACCATCTCTACACAAGATAGGGCCCATTTTTTTTGATCAGGAATCAGGGAGTGAGTTTAACAAACAAAATACCATTCAAACCAAAGGGTAAAAAAAAAAAGTCATGATGACACACAGGAGTAGGCGAATTTTAGGTTTTTGTCATTGAAATTTTATCCTACCCGATATAACCAAAACTACCAGAGATATTTTTGAAAGCTGACTACCATGTGTCTAAAACATGCTGAAATCAAAAAAAAATTACACTAAGATACACAAATTAAGATAATGAAGGAAAAATAAAAAGAGGATAAACGTTTTTCTTTCTTTTTTTGCTTCAACTCGCTGTAACTCCATCAGTTTTGGTGCATTTAATTTCAAGAAAAGTTTCAAAATCCTTATACGTTTTCCCCTTCCTGTGGAGTAGCACTACCCTAAGGAAAAGAGTAGGTGGGCAAAATGGCTAAGAAAGTTAAAATACTACTGCAAACTGGACAGTGACGGGTGAGCTGCCCCCATACGGAGAGGGGCTGTTCTCGGGAGAGCTATCAGAGGCTCCACCCGTCACGGTACCAGTTTGAACAGTAAACTTCTACCCAAATTTTGACCACCAAACCCTTTTCCTTTATTGGTCGTGCTACATCCCACAGGAAGCGGAAACGTATAAGGATTTTGAAATGTCTGAAAATGAATGCGACCAAAATGAGGAGTACAGGGGAGTAACCCAAATAACCCAAGGAAAAACTGTTTATACACTCTTTACTTTCCTTCAATTATCTAATATTAGTGTAGTCTTAGTGTAACTTTTTTATGCTCATGATATGCAGCAATGTATTATGAACACGATGTAGGATCAGCTTTCATAAAATATCATCTGGTAGCTTGGTTATGGGTAGGAGTACAACATTTCAAGGCACTAAAAACCCAAAAAATTGCCTACTCCTGTGATAGCAGTCATGACTTATTTTTTACCCTATTGAGTATAAGGGAAATGTGTTGTTGAACAATCACTGCCTGATTCACTGATGCAAACAAAATAGGCCTATCTTGTGTAAGAGAGAGTAAAGCCAAGAATATGAATATTTTTTGAGCCAACACCAAGGGTTTGGGTTGCGGTGAGCAAGTACCACCACCTTTCGCCACCAAGGAAGCTAGAGAGACACCCTGTGTTGACATAGATGGCAGCACGTAGGGTTTAAACGTACGGGGAGTCGGGATTCCCTTTGTACTCTAGTTCCCTGATCAAGCCCCAGGGGTTCGGTGAGCCAGCTCAGGGGTTCGGCGGAGGCCCTCCGAAAAAACATTGCAATTTTCCTATTGTTATAATTACAGATATTCACCAAAGTAAATGATACGCGAAATTAACGTAAATTTAAGCAGCGCGGGGAGGGATCATGTGTGGGTGTGTATAAGTGCGTGTGGTCGCCCGCCTCTCTCACTTCCGAACAGTGATGTATACGTATAGGGGGGGGGGGGGGGGGGCACGGCCTCGTTTGGCCATTGAATATCAAATTAGTGCAATATATCCCTCCAGAGGCCTCAAAATGCCCCTAAAAATGCTTGATTTTCAACAAATGTTCTGACCCCTTCCTCAGACCACCCAGCTGTAGAGGCTCACTTTGCTCGCCCAGCCCCATCTTAAAACAATCCTGGATTCACCTCTGTGCCCCCCCACCCTTTCCGAGGACCTATATATGCCACTGCTACAGAGGCCTTCCTTCTTCCCTTCTTATTATCCAAATTTACACATGAATTTTGAGGCAATTTTTCTCGAATTTTTGCATCAATTAAATCAAAATGTATTCTTCTTATTATTCAAATATTTCTTGAATTTTGAAACTATTCTTTATAAAAAAATAATTTCACATATTTGAGGGGTTCGGCCATTGTGCGGAGGTTTCGTTGGGGTTGGGTGATCTAAAAAGGGTAAGACCCAGATCTAGGTAGTGCGGCGGGTCGTGGTGGCCATCTACCTCCGTTGCGGGTTCTCCCCCGGGTGTAAATTTTTTTGTGGGCCCACTTGTTGACCGAGCCCCCAGAATTATATATTTTCAGATTGTTATGTAAACCCTAGGTAAAACATATAGTCATAAAATAATAGTCAATGATTTTAAAATTTTTAGTAAAAAACTTGAAATTTTTCTTAGAAGTAGCTTGTAATTTATTTTATAAATAATTTGGAAATTTTATCCCCCCATTTTTGAATGTCAAACATGGTTTTTCGATCTGTATATTGAAAATAGCCCTAATTTACACTTTCCGTATCATCGGATTCTCGATACAATGCTCGTATAACGGGGCTCCCTTAGTGTACTTAGGTGAAAAATGAAGTAAACAAATCTAAATATGGCAGGTAATAATATATATAAAAAATATATAAAAATTTTAACCAAAATAATATAATATATGAATAAAAATTTAAAAATTTAAAATTTTTTTTATTAAATAATAAAAATTTTAAATTAATATAAAATAAAAAAAAAATTTTAAATTATTATTTTAATAAAAAAAATAATTTAAATAAAAATTATAAATTAAATTATTTTATAAATAATTAAATTTTTACTTAAATAAATTTTTCAATATTATAAATTTTTTTAAATTATTAAACCCAATTTTAACTATAAATTTACAAGGTTTTTATTTTTAAAACAAAAAAAAAATTCCCTTTTTCCCAAAAAAAAAAAATGTTTGGTTTCAAAAATTAAAAAACCCTGGGGAAAAAAAAAACCCCAAAAGGGAAAAAAAAACATATAAGATATATAATAAATCTCTACCCCTTTAAAAAATAACAAAATCCCATAATAAATATTAAATTTTTTTTTTATAAAAAATTTGTTTAAAAAAAGAAATTTTTGAAAAATAAGAAGAATACTTTTGTTTTAAATTTGATGAAAAAAATTTCGAAAAAAAATGCCTAAAAAAATTCAGTTGAAAAATTTTTGGATAAAAAGAAGGGAAAAAGGGAACCCTCTGAAAGAGTGGCATATATGGGTTTCCCGGAAAGGGTGGGGGGGGCCACAGAGGTAAATCCAGGATTTTTTTAAGATGGGCGGGGCGAGCAAAAGGGACCCTCTACAGCGGGTGGCTGGGGAAAAGGGGGCCCAAAACCCAATTTTTTAAAAAATCAAGCATTTTTGGGGGCATTTGAGGCCCCTCTGGGGGGAATATATTCCCACTAATTTGATTTTAAAATGGCCAAAACGAGGCCGTCCCCCCCCCCCCCCCCCCCCCCCCCCCCCCCCCCCCCCCCCCCCCCCCCCCTAACTTTATACATCATGTTGGGAAATGAGAGAGGGGGGCGCCCACACGCACTTATACACACCCAAAACAGGACCCCCTCCCCCCGCTGTTTAAAAATTTACTTTAATTTGCGTTTTCTTTTATTTGGTGAATAATCTGAAATTTAAACAATAGGAAAATTCCCAATTTTTTTCGGGGGGGCCCCCCCAAAAACCCCGAGCCGGCTCCCCAACCCCCTGGGGCTTGATAAAGGGAAGCTGAGTAAAAAGGAAATCCGACCCCAAACAGTAAAGTTTAAAACCCCGTACGGTGTGCCATCTATGTCGAACACGGGGGTTTTCTCTAGTTTCCTTGGGGGGCGATGGGGTGGGTACTTGCCTCACCCCCAACCCAAAAACCCCTTTGGGGTTTGCCTCAAAAAAATATTATTTTTCTTGGTTTTACCATCCTTACACCAAGATGGGCCTATTTTTTTTTGGCATGGGGGAATTTGGGGCGGGTTTTTTCAACAACAACATACCTTTCATAACTCAATAGGGTAAAAAATAAAAATCATGACGACTATCACAGGAGTAGGGGGAATTTTAGGTTTTCAGTGCCCTTGAAAAAGTTGTAAATCCTACCCCATATAAACCCAAACTACCAGAGATATTTTTGAAACTGATCCTACCCTCGTTTCATAATACATTTCGCATATCATGAGCATAAAAAAAATTACATAAGGAAACAAAAATATTTAAGGGTAATTGGGAAAGGAAAATAAAAGAGGTATAAAAAAGTTTTTTTTGTTATTTGCTTCAACTGCTGTAACCCACATTTTGGTCGCATTCAATTTTTAAGAAAAAAGTTCAAAAAACCTTTTACGTTTCCGTCCCGGGTATGTAGCACGGGACCAATAAGGAAAAGGGTAGGTGGTCAAATGGTAAGAATGTTAAAAATGTTTCAAATGGTACCGTGACGGGGGGTTGGAAAACCCCTTTCTGATAGGCCTTTTTTTTCCGAGAAACCCCGGGATCTCATGGGGGATAAGGGAAAGCAAAATTTTTTTTTTTTAAAAAAAAAAAATTAAAATTTTTATCCCCCCTTAAAAAAAATTTTTAAAATTTATTTTTTATATTTTTTTTAAAAATTTTTTTAAAAAAAAAATTTTTTTTAAAAAAAATTTTAAAAAATAAAAAAATATAAAAAATTTAAATATTTTTATTAAAATTTTATTTTTTTTTAAAAAAATTTTAAAAATATTTTTTTTTAATTTTAAAATATTTTTTTATAAAAAAAAAAAAAAAAAAAAAAAAAAAAAAAATTTTTTTTTTTTTTTTTTTTTAAAATTTTATTAGTATACCAATACCAAATATTATAAATATTATTTTATAAAAATCCATATATAATAAAAAATTAATAAAAAACAATATAAAAAATTTAAGGAAAAAAAAAGAGGTATAAACTTTTTCTGTTTTTCCCAACTCGTAACCCACAGGGGTCCCTTTAAAAAACATTCAAAAAATCCATTTTTCCGGGGGTTATTAGCCTACCAATAAGGAAAAGGGTAGGTTCAAATGGTAAGAATTTAAAATTTTCAAGGAAAGTACAGCCTCTATAGTTAAAAGTTTTTCTTATAAGAAATGCCCCCCTATTGATTTATATATTTATTTTACCATTTTGAACCCCTACTCTTTTTTTTTGGTACGTGTACAACCACAGGGGGGAAAACGAAAGGATTTTGAAAAACTGTTCTAAAATAAGCCAAAACTTGGAGTTACCGAAAGAAAATAAGCCAAAAAAAAAGTTTATAATTTTTTATTTTTCAAATTAATATTGTGATTTAGGAAACTTTTATTATTATGCAAAAATTTGAAAATTGGCCTTTCAAAATTCTTTGGTATTGGTTAATGGGGGGGAGACCTTAAATGGAAAAAAAAATTTTCCCTCGGAAGGGTAGGGGGACTTTATTTTTTAATTGGAAATAAAGGTTGGGGGGTTGTTGAAAAAGCCGACATGTGAAAAAAAATTTTAGGCCATTTTGAAGGTGAGAAAGCCAAGAAAATAGAAATTTTTTTAGGAACAAAATTTTTGGGTTGGGGGGCAAGTAACCACCCCCATGCCCCAAAGGGCTAAAGAGAACCTTGTGAATAAGGAACCTAGGTTTTAAATTTATTTTTTTTGGAGGGTTTCCTTGACTTAGCCCTTTGGGTTTGATCAACCCAAGTTAAGAACCACTCCCAAAGATACTATTTTCCCAACGGGGAACTAAAAAAGCTCCCTCGAAGCAAAAACAAGTGGGAAAGGGTTGTGAGGGTAAGGCGTCATCCGTCACCAGCCAATACAAAACATTTTTTAAAAAACTTCTCGCCCAATACAACAGCGAGACATTTTTTCCGGACAAAAATGGCATGCCAGACTGCCTTCTCCGCTTCTGTCCCCGTCTTTAAAAAATAATTTCGTTTATTGGAATGCTTGCGTTTGGGGTTTTTTAGCATAATAGTAAGAATATAATAGGACCCTTTTTGCTAGTGTTTAGGTAGAAGTGTGTATGGGGGTTAAAATGTGAAATTTGGTTATAGGGGGCTTCGCGGCAAAAATGTTTTCCGTCACACTCCCCCGCCACCCGGGCCCAGCGTCACCTCATCATAACATTTTTAAACATCCTTATTTAAGGTGACCCCACGGTGCTACAGGTTTAGTAATGCACGTGATAAAACATCCCCAAAATTCACAAAAGTTGTATAAAAAAAGGTAAAAAGACTTTTAAAAACCCTCCCAACCTACCTGGCGGAGGGGGCGGCGGCCCCCCGTCCGCCCCTCTCTCAAAACCCCCCCCGCATCCCCCTCACCTGTCCCCTTCCCGAAAAAGACAGTCACCCTTGCCTGTGATAGCACCATGGAATCACAGTGATCTAGGATTCCTCAAAGGACCCTGCTTTCCCTACTAAATAAATACCAAGGAGATCCCCGCTGGGGGCGGAAATCTTTTTCGCCCACAAAAACCCAAAAACCCCCGTTTAGCTTTTAAAATATTGCCTTTCCGAAAAAGCGGGTCAGCTCCCCGTGTGATGGCCCCATGGGATACCCAGGGATCATAGGATTCCTAAAGGGGTTTTCTCGCCCCCCTACTAAAAATTCCCAATTTTTTTTTTAGCTTGAAAAACTTTTTTTTTTTTTTTTTTTTTTTTTAATTTGATGGGGTCTGAACCAAAACCTATTTTTTACCTTATTATGTGTTTCATTATCCCAGATTTCGCTTTAGAGTATGCCAGGTGGAACCTAACTGCTCGTATCCGGGCCCTCCCTGTATAGGTTTTTTGGTACTTTGGTTATTTAGTGTTTTTTAAAAAAAAAATAGGGGAAACAACGCATCTTCGTCTTTGTATCCCAAACTGAGGGTGTATGTGTGCAGTATGGGGGTATGCATAAAAAAAAAAAACTTGTAATTTACAATATATTCATCAAATATTGGAAACGTGAGAGGGAAAAGGCGGTGACTATATCGGGGCAGAGTAGAATGGGGGTTTAGCTCAAAAATCTCCATCCCCAAAAATTTTCGGGACCCTGTAAACTTGGGGGTCCCTTTAAAAGGAAACTTCCCCAGGCTGCCAGGATGTATTGGGAGCGCCCGAGGTAAAGGGCTGGTTTTGTCTCGACGGAGACGCTGGAGAAAATGAGGAGAGTGCGTTTGCCAGGCTGGGGGGAAACCCGGGACCAGCACGGTCTGCACCCCGGGACTAAAACCCCTCCTGGGGAGAGACAAGGAGAGGTTTTTCAGAGTCTCGTGAGAATCCCGGGGGGCATTTGAACGCTAAGACCCCGACCCCCTACGGCCCGAAGAAGCTCCTTCCAATTTCCCCTTTCCGGCGAGTGCTATTCAAAACAGCAGATGGGCCCTCTGTGGGAATGGAGGGCAGAGGCTGTTGGGCTGAGACTTTGGGCATTGTTACGGGGGACCCCCAACGAGCACTTCACACATGGTTCGGAGTGGACCCGACCTCCCATTGAAAAACGCACCCTCCTTGACAAAGTCAGAGAGGCTGTAGAAAGTTTGGGGGGTGGAAAGGCAGCTGGTTTTGTAATATGTGCGGAGCCCTCAAAGTGGGGTTTAGGCCATGATCCGGGGGTTTGATGCTTTTGACCCCGGGTTTGGCAATCGGGGTACCATTCCCCCTGACGGAAAAGGGGGTGGTCGTCCCTATTGGAAAGGGAAAGGGGACGTCAGGACTGCAAAATTTACCGCGGATTCCTGTCAGCTACCAGGAAAGGGGTTTGTAATTTCCTGCTAGTTGGTTATGCACTCTTTTATTATCCCGTTGCACCCACTGGACCCGGGGTTTTCGCATCTTTATTTTCCCTTAGCCTTTTTACTTTATTACGTCTATTTTATGTCTTCCCTTATATTTTCTTTTCTATTTTAATTTTTTGTTTTAAATTCACTTTCTTTTTAAAACAGTTTTAAGCCTTTTTCATCACCTCGCCTGTTTTTAAGCATCTTTTACAATGCTTCTACCTTTAGCTTTTTCTATTCCTCCTTTTTTTTTTTCCAAAAAATTATCTAGAAAAAATTTTGGTTCATTTTACATTTTCTATTTTTATTTTCCCCTCATAGTTTTCTTCTCTCTCTTTGACTTACATTTCATTTCTATTTTTTTACTTCTCCCAAAGGTTCCTGCCACCTTTTTCCCCAACTATTCCATGTTTTTTCTTTTTAGTTGCTAATTTTACATTTTTTTTGTTAAATCTTTATTTTTTTTTTTTTTCTGATAACTATCCTTGGAAAATAACTTTATTCCTTCGGTGAAATTCGGGAAATCATCCCATTTTTTTGGGGGACTCTTTGGGATGGAAATTCCCCGTTGTCTCTCCGAAGAAGTTCTTAAACCGTCAAAGTTTCTTTTTCCCTAATTGTATCTTCCTTTCTTGTGTTCTTCTCCCCCCCTTTTTTTTATAATTTTTTTCAATTTAAATAATGGTCGCTCTTTTCCCAAGGGGGACTGAAAATCCTTTTTAATATTCCAGTGCTTTGGTCAATGTAGGTTTTTCTTTTATGGTTCTTGCTACCTCTGAATCTTGGTTCTCTTTTAAACCACTGAGTCATGAGTATTTATCCAAAAACAAAAAATGTACCCCCCCCATGGGGTCTTCTCCCCCTTCAGTATACCCTTTCCCCCCAAACTTTTTTGCAGTTAAAATCTCCCATCAAAATTATGTTTCACTATTTTCCTCGATTCTTTAAAAATTTTCTTGTGTCTCTTATCAGTCTCCTACCTTTTCTCCCCCAGAATTTTTTTAGGTGGAACGAAAACGTTTCTAAATCTCTTTTTCTTCTTTTTTCACACCAAATTACCTAACACCCCGGCCCTCCTTTTTCCCTTTTTCCACATTTTCCCATAAAACATCCTTCCTTTTTTAACACCATTACACCACCTCCCTTTTTTGGTTTTGTTTTTTCCCCCCTAATTATATGACCCCCCCAAAATGGCCCCATCCCAGAATCACTCAGCTTCGTTTTTACTAACCCCAAAATTTGGTTTCTGGCCTCAGGTATTTTTTTTCGTTAAGTTTAACTGCCCATTTATATTGTGTACATACCGCCATCCTATTTTATTTTCCTTTTTACTGTCTCTCTTACTCTTTTTCTTTAGAACCCTTCTTCAATTTTTGGGCCAAAACTCTCCCAAAAGAATTTCAGTTTTTTCCCCTTGCCCCAGTGTTTTTGTTTGGGTTCTTTAAACAGTTTCATTCAGACGGCCTTTCTTCCCATTCAATTTTCTTATCCATATTTTTTTTTATTTTTCGTCTTTGCCCGTTTCCAAAATTTTTTCCTCCTAACAATATATCTAGTGTGTTTTGTGACCCAAACTTTAAATTTAAAAGGGGGGGCCCTCCCTCTCATATTTTCCAAACCCTTTATCTCTTTATTTTTTCTTTACCCCCGTATTTTTTTTCTACTACTTTAAAAATTTTTTTTTGACACTTTTTTTTTCTCTTCTCTCAAAAATTTTCTTGGGGGAGCACTTTTCCCAAACCAAAAATGGACCATTTTTTTTCCCCGATCTCTTTAGATTTTTTTTGTTGGTTACTTTTACCATTTTTTGGGCAGTTTTCTTTTTTTTTCGTCTTCATTATCTCGTAAGTTTTCTTGGGGCTTTTCTGTTCATCTTCCATTTTTTTCGTCAATTTTCTTGGTCTTTTTTCTTTCTTTTCCCGCATTACTGCAAATTCTGTCTTTTTACGTTTTTTTTTCCATTTTCTATTTTTTTAAAGTTTTCTTGGGTCTTTTTACTTTCTATCTTTCCCTGTTTTTACTTCGAAGTTTCTTGGTCTTTTACTTTTCTTCCTGTCATTTTTGGAAATTTTTGGCTTTACTGTTTACTTTTTTTTTACTTGTAATTTTTTTCCCTTTTTTTTTTACTTCCATGAACGGAATTTCTCTTTCTTTTTACTGGCACTCCCGTTTAATTTTTTGTAAGCCGGCTTTATGCACTTTCCATGTTTTTTTTGTGTGTTTTGGCTTTTTAGTTTTACCCTTCATTTTCTGCGGGCTCGGTCTTTTTACTTTTTATTTTAGTTTTTTCCGTGTTCTCTTGCTTTTTACGTTTAATTTAAATTTTATATTTTGTAATTTTTGGGTTTTTACTGTTCTACTTCATTTCTATTTCTTTTAAGTTTGCTGGTTTTTTATGTTTATTTAGTTAATTTTGTCGAACTTTGGTTTTACTGTTCACTTCCCCTGCATTACTTTTAAATCTTGGTCTTTTTAAGCTACCCAAGTTTTTTTTTGTTCTAATTCTTGGCTTTTATGCATCTCCTTTTTCATTTTTGGTAATTTTCGGCTTTTTATGTTCTACTTCCATGTTCATTTTCGCTAATTTCTCTTGGTTTTTTGTTCATTTCCCGCTATTACTCGAAGCTTGGCCCCTTTTTACCTTTTCAGCTATTTTCTCTAATTCTCTTGGTCTTTTTACGCTATTTCCCTTTTTAATTTCTTCGTAAACTTTTGCTTTTTACTTTAACTTCCATTTTTTCGCCGTAAGTTTCTTTTTTTTTTTTTTCCATGTTCTATTTGCAAGTTCTCTTTGGCTTTTTTTTTTTTTTGTTTATTTTTTGGGAAATTTCGGCTTTTAAAGTTCATCTTCCAGTTTTACGTCGTAATTTTTTTTTTATGTTCATCTCCCAATTTTTTTTTCGCCGTTAATTGTTGGTTTTTTTTTTTTATTTTTTTAATTTTTGGCTTTTTGTTCTATTCCCTTTCATTTTCTGGTAAGTTTTCTTTGGTCTTTTACTGTTTTCTTTCCATTTTAATGGAAGTTTCTTTTCTTTTTTGTTCATTTCCCTTTTTAGTGTGTTTTTGTTTTTTATGTTTATTTCAGCATTTTTCCGAAGTTTCTTTCTTTTTCCGTCTATTTTGTTATTCTTTCGCCACCCTGAGTTTTTTCCCCTTTTAGGCGCATTTCGAAGCGCTTCTGACCTTTTTTTGGCTTTTTACCATTAAAACCCCCCATTTTTTAAAAATTATATTTTTCCCCGCAAACCCTTTTTTCCAATTTTTCTTTTTCCCATTAATCTGTCCCTTTTAGATTTTGTTTTTTTTTCAAAAAAAAAAAAAGGGGTTTTTTTTTTTTGGGTTGCAAAAAACCCCAAAAAAAGGGGAAGGGTTTTCCCACGCAAT
>JACEEZ010007414.1:57500-83176 GCA_016584305.1 Chionoecetes opilio | reverse complement strand
AAGGGGTAAACCCTTAGGTTGGGGGCTCTTTGGTCCCCCATATTTGAATTTTAGTGTAATAACCAGTTAGCTATATATTTATCTTTCTGGATGTGTTTTAGGTTTTGTCTTCCATTTTGTCTCCCCTCATATATTCCTGTATCGCTGTATCACCTTTCTCATATATCCCTGTTGTTTTGTTGTTGTTGTGGTCCTTTTTTTTCATGGTGTTTGTTTTGCTGTAATGAGACTTTTGTTCCGTTTTTTGTGTGTTTTGATCCGGTGTTCTTTTTCATGAGGGTGTGTGTTATGTGTGTGTGTGATGTGTGTTTCGTGTTTTGTGTGTTGTTTGATCTGGGTGTTCCTGTTGTTGTCTGTGTAGTGGTGTGTGTGTGTGTTTGTGTGTTGTGTGTGTGTTGTGTGTGTGTGTGTGTGTGTGTGTGGGTGTGTATGTGTGGTGTGTGTTGGTGTGGTGTTGTGTGTGTGTGTGTGTGTGTGTGATGTGTGTGGTGTTTGTGTGTACGTGTGTGTGTGTGTGTGTGTGTGTGTGTGTGTGTGTGTGTGTTGTGTGCGATGTGTGTGTTTGTGTATGTGTTTGTTTGTGTGTCTGTGTGTGTGTGTGTTTGTGTGTGGGTGGGTGTGTGTGTTTTAGTTGTGTTTTATAATTATATTTTGTTGATTTGTGTTTTTGTGTTTCTCTGTCACTCATGGTTCTTTTCCTCCTTCTTGTTTACCTTATTCATTTCCATGTATGCAGTTTCCTCCTGAATGATGTGTATCTTAATACTGATTATTTTCTATTATAATATATCTTTCTATATCACTTTTCCATCTTTTGTATACGTCGTCTTTTATATATATTTATAAATCTTTATTTCTTGTAGATGTTCCTTAAATTTGATTTCATTCCACGCCCTTCATTAATTTCTTGGTCAACACTCTTTATAGACTACCTTCTTCAATTCTTATTCAGGAATTCCTTTCATAGTCCTTCCAGAAACCGTGGGCTGGTGGCAAGCCTTCCGGAAGGCTCTGCTGATGCTACTTGCGAAACCGAATAACCGCAGTTTTCAATTGCATACAAAACCAGGCCGACATTCGTAAAAGTCGACTTATTGGTCCATATACTCCTTGATGCCCAGCTGCTCGATACACTACACCACCATCTGCTAACTACGATCAACGCATATCTTTACCAATCCTGGATATTTGCCCAAAAGATTCTTGGATGTAAGGTCTTGGCGATGTTTGGAGATATTTTGTGTCTATCTTGGGACTTTTAAGGATGTATTCAAGTATTTTTCAGTGGTTTTAATATCAGGTACGGTACAACGGAACCTGCTTACCTTCAGATAAACGACTGCATAATACATGAATAATCCCGTCTAAACTCTTGGGACAAATCAAATGTGTGGCACACTTGAATCTTACCTCACCGTCTCTCGCAAGCGACTTGCTGCCTCTGCCCCAGCTATTTCCAACTCCCAACCACCAACCATAGCCTCCACCAATACGTTTTGGGTTTAACATTAGATATAATTAGCCGGAAATCAGATTTCTACAACATTGTCAATGTGTTATGAATAGTTGATTCTTGCATCCAACTTCATTCTGGTAATCGGATCCTGTTTTTCTCACATTCCCGCACTGGTGCACTAAAATTGATTTGCTCCGCAGTTTCAGGGATAGAATTATTATCCTCCAGTTAAAACTAAATATGTGGGAGTTGGATCTGGTCATTGATAGGTTGCTCATATTGGAATCTGGTCTAGTTGGTCCGTCATTATTTGCAACTTTAACGGGTAGATAAAACATCTGGAGTAAGATCCTTAGATGTGGTTTGTCCCATCATCATGTGAAACTTTTCGGGTATAGAGCTTGGAGTTAGGATCTGGACCATGGTTTGGTCATTCATACTTGGAACTTTTAAGAGTTGTAACCTTGGAGTTAGAAAAAAATGCCCCCCCCCCACCTTGGGCCATTATGGTCCCCCTCTAATTTGAACTTTTAAGTGTATTATACTATACAGTCGGAGAGGATGTAGGATGCTCTCCAGGCTGTGGCGATGCGGCGCTCCCTCCAACGAGTTGTTCCACATTATTAATTTTTTTAAATTTTATTTAATTATTACATTAGCTATCTATCTTTTATTGCTGGATGTGTTTTAGTTTTGTTTCCATTTTTTTCTCCCCTCATATATTCAGCCTGTATCGCTGTCTCACCTTTCTCATATATCCCTGTTGTTTTGTTTGTTGTTGTGGTCTTTTTTTATGGTGTTTGTTTTTGCTGTAATGAGACTTTCTGTTCTCAGTTTTTGTGTGTTTTTGATCATCGGTGCTCCTTTTGTTTCATGAGGGTGTGTGTTAGTGTTGTGTGTTGTGTGTGTGTGTGTGTGTGGTGTGTGTGTGTGTGTGGTGTGTTGTGTGTGTGTGTGTGTGTTTGGTTGTGTGTGTGTGATGTGTGGTGTGTGTGTGTGTGTGCGTGTGTGTGTGTGTGTGTGTGTGTGTGTGTGTGTGGTGTGTGTGTGTGTGTGTGAGGTGTGTGTGGTGAGTCTTGTGTGGTGTGTGTGTGTGTGTGTGTGTGTGTGTTGTGTGTGTTAGGTGTGTGTGTGTGTGTGTGTGTGTGTTTGTGGTGTAAGTGTGTGTGTGGTGTAGTGTGTGACGTGTGTGTGTGGTGTGTGTGTGGTGTGTGTGTGTGTGTGTATTTTGTGTGCGTGTGTGTGTTTGTGTATGTTTTGTGGTGTGTGTCTGGTGTGTGTGTGTGTGTGTGGGTGGTGTGTGTGTTTTAGTTGTGTTTTATAATTATATTTGTGATTTTGTGTTTTTTTGTGTTTTCTCTGTCACTCATGGTTCTTTTCCTCCTTCTCTTGTTTACCTTATTCATTTCCCTGTATGCATTTCCTCTTGAATATTGTATCTTAATACTGATTATTTTCTATATCATATATTTTTCTATATCACGTTTTCCATCTTTTGTAGATAACGTCCGTCTTTTATATATATTTATAAATCTTTATTTCTTTGTAGATGTTCCTTTAATTTTGATTTCATTCCACGCCCTTCATTAATTTCTTGTCAACCCTCTTTATAGACTAACCTTCTTCAATTCTATCAGGAATTCCTTGTCCTAGGTCCACCAGTTACCCGTGGGGTTCTGTGGCAACCTTCCTTGAAGCTCTGCTGAGCGCTACTACTGCGAAATCCGAACGCAGTTTCAATTTCATACTAAAACCAAGCCGACATTCGTAAAAGTCTACTTATTGTGTCACATATACGCCTTGATGTCAGCTCTCGAAAACACACACCACCATCTGCCTAACTACGATGTACGCAGATATTTACCAATCCTTGGTTATTTGCCAAAAGATCTTGGGATGCAGGTCTTGGCGTTGGGATATTTTGTGTCTATCTTGGGACTTTTGAAGGGATTATTCATGTATTTATGCAGTCGTTTATATCAAGGTACGGTACAACGGAACCTATGCTTACCTTCAGATAAACGACTGCATAAATACATGAATAATCCCGTCTAAATCTTGGGACAAAATCCCAATGTGTGGCACCCTTGAATTCACCTCAACCGTCTCACACAAGCGACTTGCTGCCCTTCGCCCCAGCTATTTCAATTCCCAACCACAACCATACCTCAACCCAATACGTTTGGGTTAAAATTAGATATAATGCCGAATGCAGATTTCTACAACCTTGATGTTGATGTGATTTGCATCCAATTCTGTAATGATCACTGTTTTTCTCACATTTCCGCACTGGTGGCACTAAAAATTGATTTGCTCCCGCAGTTTCAGGGATAAGAATTATTATCCTCCAGTATAAAACAAATATGTGGGAGTTGGATCTGGTCATTGATAGGTGCATCATATTGGAATCTGGTCCATATTTGGTCCGTCATTATCTTGCAACTTTCAAGGGTAGAACAGCTTGGAGTAAGATCCTTAGATGTGGTTGGTCAATCATCTTGGAACTTTTACGGGTAATAGAGCTTGGAGTTAGATCTAGACCATGATTGGTCATTCATCTTGGAACTTTTAAGAGTTGTACAGCTTGGAGTTAGATCTGGGCCATTATTGGTCCCCCATATTTGAACTTTTAAGAGTAGTAGACTATACAGGTCGGAGTAGGATGGTAGGATGCTCTTCAGGATTGGCGATGCGGCGCTCCCTCCAACGAGTGTTCCCCATGATTAATTTATGATTTATTAATTAACCATTAGCTATCTATCTTTATTTCTGGATGTGTTTTAGTTTTGTATCCATTTTTGACTCCACTCATATATTCACCTGTATCGCTGTCTCACCTTTCTCATATATCCCTGTTGTTTTGTTGTTGTTGTGGTCTTTTTTTTATGGTGTTTGTTTTGCTGTAATGAGACTTTTGTTCTCGTTTTTGTGTGTTTTTGATCATCGGGTGTTCCTTTGTTTCATGAGGGTGTGTGTTAGTGTGTGTGTGTGTGTGTGTGTGTGTGTGTGTGTGTGTGTGTGTGTGTGTGTGTGTGTGTGTGTGTGTGTGTGTGTGTGTGTGTGTGTGTGTGTGTGTGTGTGTGGTGTGTGGTGTGAGTGTGTGTGTGTGTGAGTTGTGTGTGTGTGTGTGTGTGTGTGTGTGTGTGTGTGTGTGTGTGCGTGTGTGTGTGTGTGGTGTGTGTATGTGTGTGTGTGTGTTTGTGTGTAAGTGTGTGTGTGTATGTGTGTGTGTGTACGTGTGTGTTTGTGTTGTGTGTGTGTGTGTGTGTGTGTGTGTGTGTGTGGATGTGGTGTTGTGTATGTTTTGGTGTTTTNCCAATAGCTATCTATCTTTATTTCTGGATGTGTTTTAGTTTTGTTTCCATTTTTTCTCCCTCATATATTCACCTGTATCGCTGTCTCACCTTTCTCATATATCCCTGTTGTTTTGTTGTTGTTGTGGTCTTTTTTTATGGTGTTTGTTTTGCTGTAATGAGACTTTTGTTCTCGTTTTGTGGTTTTTGATCATCGGGTGTCCTTTGTTTCATGAGGGTGTGTGTTAGTGTTGTGTGTTGTGTTTTTGTGTGTGTGTGTGTGTGGTGTGTGTGTGTGTGTGTGTGTGTGTGTGTGTGGTGTGTGTGTGTGTGTGTGTGTGTGTGTGTGTGTGTGTGTGTGTGTGTGTGTGTGTGTGTGTGTGTGTGAGTTGTGTGTGTGTGTGTGTGTGTGTGTGTGTTGTGTGTGTGTGTGTGTGTGTGGTGTGTGGTGTGTGTGTGTGTGTGTGTGTGTGGTGTGTGTAAGTGTGTGTGTGTGTGTGTGCGTGTACGTGTGTGTGTGTGTGTGTGTGTGTGTGTGTGTGTGTGTGTGTGTTGTGTGCGATGTGTGTGTTTGTGTATGTGTTTGTGTGTGTGTCTGTGTGTGTGTGTTTGTGTGTGGGTGGGTGTGTGTGTTTTAGTTGTGTTTTATAATTATATTTTGTTGATTTGTGTTTTTGTGTTTCTCTGTCACTCACGGTTCTTTTCCTCCTTCTTGCTTACCTTATTCATTTCCATGTATGCAGTTTCCTCCTGAATGATGTGTATCTTAATACAGATTATTTTCTATTATAATATATCTTTCTATATCACGTTTCCATCATTTGTATACGTCGTCTTTTGTATATATTTATAAATCTTTATTTCTTGTAGATGTTCCTTAAATTTGATTTCATTCCACGCCCTTCATTAATTTCTTGGTCAACACTCTTTATAGACTACCTTCTTCAATTCTTATTCAGGAATTCCTTGTCATAGTCCATCCAGTTAACCCGTGGGCTGTGGCAAGCCTTCCTGAAGGCTCTGCTGAGCTACTGCGAAACCGAAACCGCAGTTTTCAATTGCATACAAAAACCAGGCCGACATTCGTAAAAGTCTACTTATTGTGTCACATATACGCCTTGATGTCAGCTCTCGATAACACACACCACCATCTGCCTCATTACGATGTACGCAGATATTTACCAATCCTTGGTTATTTGCCAAAAGATCTTGGGATGTAGGTCTTGGCGTTGGGATATTTTGTGTCTATCTTGGGATTTTGAAGGGATTATTCAAGTATTTATTCAGTGGTTTATATCAAGGTACGGTACAACGGAACCTATGCTTACCTTCAGATAAACGACTGCATAAATACATGAATAATCCCGTCTAAATCTTGGGACAAAATCCCAATGTGTGGCACCCTTGAATTCACCTCAACCGTCTCTCGCAAGCGACTTGCTGCCCTTCGCCCCAGCTATTTCAACTCCCAACCACAACCATACCTCAACCCAATACGTTTGGGTTAAAATTAGATATAATGCCGGATGCAAATTTCTACAACCTTGATGTTGATGTGATTTGCATCCAATTCTGTAATGATCATCGTTTTCTCACATTCCCGCACTGGTGGCACTAAAAATTGATTTGCTCCGCAGTTTCAGGGATAAGAATTTTATCCTCCCAGTATAAAACAAATATGTGGGAGTTGGATCTGGTCATTGTTAGGTGCATCATATTGGAATCTGGTCCCCTATTTGGTCCGTCCATTATCTTGCAACCTTTTAAGGGTAGAGCACAGGCTTGGAGTAGATCCTAGATGTGGTTGGTCAATCATCCTTGAACTTTGACGGGTAAATAGAGCTTGAGTTAGATCTGGACCATGGTTGGTCCATTCATCTTGGAACTTTTAAGAGTTGTACAGCTTGGAGTTAGATCTGGGCCATTATTGGTCCCCCTATTTGAATCTTTTAAGAGTAGTAGAACTATAAAAGGTCGGAGTAGGATGCTAGATGCTCTTCATGATTGGCGATAGGGGCTCCCTCCAACGGTGTTCCCCATGATTAATTATTATTTATTAATTAACTACCATTAGCTATCTATCTTTATTTCTGGATGTGTCTTAGTTTTGTTTCCATTTTTTTGTCTCCCCTCATATATTCACCTGTATCGCTGTCTCACATTTCCTCATATATCCTGTTGTTTTTGTTGTTGTTGTGGGTCTTTTTTTTTATTGTGTTTTTGTTTTGCTGTAATGAGGACTTTTTTGTTCTCGTTTTTGTGTGTTTTTGATCATCGGGTGTTTCCTTTGTTTCCATGAGGGTGTGTGTTAGTGTTGTGTGTGGGTGTGTGAATTGTGTGGCGTGTGTGTGGGGTTGTGTGTGTGTGTGTGTGTGTGTGGTGTGTGTGTGGTGTGTGTGTGTGTGTGTGTGTGTGTGTGTGTGGTGGTGTGTGGTGTGTGGTGTGTGTGTGTGTGTGTGTGTGTGTGTGTGTGTGTGAGTGTGTGTGGTGTGAGTTTTGTGTGTGTGTGTGTGTGTGTGTGTGTGTTGTGTGTGTGTGTGTGTGTGTGGGTGTGTGTGTTGTGTGTGTGTGTGTGTGGTGTGGTGTGTGTATGTGTGTGGTGTGTGTTTGTGTGTGTAAGTTTGGTTGTGTGTGTGTGTGTGTACGTGTGTGTGTTTGTGGTGTGTGTGTTGTGTGTGGTGTGTGTATGTGTGTGTTTGTGTGCCGATGGTGTGTGTTTGTGTATGTGTTTTGTGTGTGTGTCTGTGTGTGTGTGTTTGTGTTGGTGGGTGGTTGTTTTTTAGTTTTGTGTTTTATATTATATTTTGTTGATTTGTGTTTTGGTTTCTCTGGTCCTCACGGTCCTTTTGCCCTCTTTCTTGTTTACCTTATTCATTTTCAATGTATGCAGTTTCTCCTGAATGATGTGTATGTTCAATACTATTATTTTCTATTATAATATACCTTTTCTATATCACGTTTTCCATCTTTTGTATACGTCGTTCTTTTATATATCTTTATAATCTTTATTTTCTTGTAGATGTTCCTTAAATTTTTGATTTTCATTCCACGCCCTTCATTATTTCTTGGTCAACACTCTTTATAGCTACCTTCTTCATCTTATTCAGGATTCCATTGTCATAGTCCATCCAGTTACACGTGGGCTGTGGCAAGCCTTCTGAAGGCTCTCTGCTGAGCTACTGCAACCCCGAAACCGCAGTTTTCATTGAATCCAAAACCATGCCGACATTCGTAAAAGTCCTACTTATTGTGTCACATATAACGCCTTGATGTCAGCTCTCGATAACACACACCCATCTTGCCTCATACGATGTACCCAGATATTTACCAATCCTTGGTTATTTGCCAAAAGATCTTGGGATTAGTCTTGGCGTTGGGGATATTTTGTGTCTATCTTGGGACTTTTGAGGGGATTATTCAAGTATTTATTCAGTGGTTTATATCAAGGTACGGTACAACGGAACCCTCAACCTAAATGCTTACCTTCAGATAAACGACTGCATAAATCATGAATATCCCGTCTAAATCTGGGAACAAAATCCAATGTTGGTGGCACATTGAAATTAACCTTCAACCCGTCTTTTCGCAAGCCACTTGCTACCTTCGCCCCCAGCCCTATTTCAACTCCCCCCAACTATACCTCACCCATTACGTTTGGGTTTAAATTATATATAATGCCGGATGCAAATTTCTACAATCTTGATGTTTGATGGTGATTTGCATCCAATTCTGTAATGAATCACTGTTTTTCCTCACATTCCCGCACTGGTGGCACTAAAATTGATTTGCTCCCGCAGTTTCAGGATAAAAATTATTATCCTCCAGTATAAAACAAATAGGTGGGAGTTGGTTTCTGGTCTTTGATTGGTGCATCATATTGGATCTGGTCCTCATATTTGGTCCCGTCATTATCTTGCAACTTTTAAGGGTAAACAGCTTGGAGTAAGATCCTTAGATGTGGTTGGTCAATCAACTTGGAACTTTTACGGGTAATAGAGCTTGGAGTTAGATCTGGACCATGGTTGGTCATTCATCTTGGAACTTTTAAGAGTTGTACAGCTTGGAGTTAGATCTGGGCCATTATTGGTCCCCCATATTTGAACTTTTAAGAGTAGTAGACTATACAGGTCGGAGTAGGATGGTAGGATGCTCTTCAGGATTGGCGATTCGGCGCTCCTTCCAACGAGTGTTTCCCATGATTAATTAATTATTTATTAATTAACCAATAGCTATCTATCTTTATTTCTGGATGTGTTTTAGTTTTGTTTCCATTTTTTTCTCCCCTCATATATTCACCTGTATCGCTGTCTCACCTTTCTCATATATCCCTGTTGTTTTGTTGTTGTTGTGGTCTTTTTTTTATGGTGTTTGTTTTGCTGTAATGAGACTTTTGTTCTCGTTTTTGTGTGTTTTTGATCATCGGGTGTTCCTTTGTTTCATGAGGGTGTGTGTTTGTGTGTGTGTGTGTGTGTGTGTGTGTGTGTGTGTGTGTGTGTGTGTGTGTGTGTGTGTGTGTGTGTGTGTGTATGTGTGTGTGTGTGTGTGTGTGTGTGTGTGTGTGTGTGTGTGTGTGTGTGTGTGTGTGTGTGTGTGAGTGTGTGTGTGTGAGTTTTTGTGTGTTGTGTGTGTGTGTGTGTGTGTGTGTGTGTGTGTGTGTGTGTGGTGTGTGTATGTGTGTGTGTGTGTTTGTGTGTGTAAGTGTGTGTGTGTGTGTGTGCGTGTACGTGTGTGTGTGTGTGTGTGTGTGTGTGTGTGTGTGTGTTGTGTGCGATGTGTGTGTTTGTGTATGTGTTTGTGTGTGTGTCTGTGTGTGTGTGTTTGTGTGTGGGTGGGCGTGTGTGTTTTAGTTGTGTTTTATAATTATATTTTGTTGATTTGTGTTTTTGTGTTTCTCTGTCACTCACGGTTCTTTTCCTCCTTCTTGCTTACCTTATTCATTTCCATGTATGCAGTTTCCTCCTGAATGATGTGTATCTTAATACAGATTATTTTCTATTATAATATATCTTTCTATATCACGTTTCCATCATTTGTATACGTCGTCTTTTGTATATATTTATAAATCTTTATTTCTTGTAGATGTTCCTTAAATTTGATTTCATTCCACGCCCTTCATTAATTTCTTGGTCAACACTCTTTATAGACTACCTTCTTCAATTCTTATTCAGGAATTCCTTGTCATAGTCCATCCATTTACCCGTGGGCTGTGGCCAGTTTTCCTGAAGGCTCTGCTGAGCTCCTGCGAAACCGAAACCGCAGTTTTTAATTGCTACAAAAACCAGGCGACATTTCGTTAAAAGTCCTACTTATTTGTCACCTAATACGCCTTGAATTCAGCTCTCGATAACACCCACCACCATCTGCCTCATTACGATTACGCAGATATTTACCAATCCTGGTTAGTTGCCAAAAGATCTTGGGATGTAGGTCTTGGCGTTGGGATATTTGTGGCTATCTTGGGACGTTTGAAGGGATTATTCAAGTATTTATCGTGTTTATATCAGGTACGTAACACGGAACCTATGCTTACCTTCAATAAACGACTGCATAAATACTGAATATCCCGTCTAAATCTTGGGACACCAAATCCCAATGTGTGGCACCCTTGTTTCACCTCAACCGTCCCTCTCGCAACGCTTGCTTACCCTTCGCCCCAGCTATTTCAACTCCCAACCACAACCATACCTCAACCCAATAGTTTTGGGTTAATATTAGATATAATGCCGGATGCAAATTTCTACACCTTGATGTTGATGTGATTTGCATCCAATTTTCCTGTAATGATCATCGTTTTTCTCACATTCCGCACTGTGGCACTAAAAATTTATTTGCTCCCGCAGTTTTCAGGCAGATTATTATCCTCCATTATAAACAAATATTGGGAGTTGGATCTGGTCATTGATAGGTGCATCATATTGGAATCTGGTCCATATTTTGGTCCGTCATTATCTTGCAACTTTAGGTAGAGCACTTGGAGTAAGACCTTAGATGTTGTTGGTCATCATCTTGAACTTTTACGGGTAAAGAGCTTGGAGTTAGATTCTTGACCATGGTTGGTCATTCATCTGGACTTTTAAGAGTTGTACAGCTGTGGAGTTAGATCTGGGCCCTTATTGGTTCCCCCATATTTGAACTTTTAAGAGTAGTAACTATACAAGGTCCGGGTAGGATGGTAATGCTCTTCAGGATTGGGGCGATTCGGCGCTCCTTCCAACTGAGTGGTTTCCCCATGATTAATTATTATTTATTATTAACCATAGCTATCTATCTTTATTTCTGATGTGTTTTAGGTTTTGTTTCCTTTTTTTATTCTCCCCTCATATATTCACCTGTATCGCTGTCTGCACCTTTCTCTAATATCCTGTTTGTTTTGTTGTTGTTGTGGTCTTTTTTTTGGTGTTTGTTTTGCTTAATGAAGACTTTTGGTTCTCGTTTTTGTGTGTTTTTGCTCACCTCGGGCGGGTGTTTCCTTTGTTTCATGAGGGTGTGTGTTAGTGGTGTGTGTGGTGTGTGTGTGTGTGTGTGTGTGTTGTGTGTGTGTGTCTGTGTGTGTGTGTGTGTGTGTGTGTGTGTGGTGTGTGTGTGTGGGGTGTGTGTGTGTGTGTGTGTGTGTGTGTGTGTGTGTTGTGTGTGAATGTGTTGTGTGGGTGTGTGTGTGTGTGGTGTTTGTGTGTTTGTGTGGTGTGTGTGTGTGAGTGTGTGTTTGTGAGTTGTGTGTGGTGTGTGTGTGTGTGTGTGTGTGTGTTTGTGTGTGTGTGTGTGTGTGTGTTGTGTGTGTGTGTGTGTGTGTGTGTTGTGTGTGTGTGTGTGTGTGTGTGTGTTGTGTGCGATGTGTGTGTTTGTGTATGTGTTTGTGTGTGTGTCTGTGTGTGTGTGTTTGTGTGTGGGTGGGTGTGTGTGTTTTAGTTGTGTTTTATAATTATATTTTGTTGATTTGTGTTTTTGTGTTTCTCTGTCACTCATGGTTCTTTTCCTCCTTCTTGTTTACCTTATTCATTTCCATGTATGCAGTTTCCTCCTGAATGATGTGTATCTTAATACTGATTATTTTCTATTATAATATATCTTTCTATATCACGTTTCCATCTTTTGTATACGTCGTCTTTTATATATATTTATAAATCTTTATTTCTTGTAGATGTTCCTTAAATTTGATTTCATTCCACGCCCTTCATTAATTTCTTGGTCAACACTCTTTATAGACTACCTTCTTCAATTCTTATTCAGGAATTCCTTGTCATAGTCCATCCAGTTAACCCGTGGGCTGTGGCAAGCCTTCCTGAAGGCTCTGCTGAGCTACTGCGAAACCGAAACCGCAGTTTTCAATTGCATACAAAAACCAGGCCGACATTCGTAAAAGTCTACTTATTGTGTCACATATACGCCTTGATGTCAGCTCTCGATAACACACACCACCATCTGCCTCATTACGATGTACGCAGATATTTACCAATCCTTGGTTATTTGCCAAAAGATCTTGGGATGTAGGTCTTGGCGTTGGGATATTTTGTGTCTATCTTGGGACTTTTGAAGGGATTATTCAAATTATTTATTCAGTGGTTTATATCAAAAGGTAAGGTAAACGACCTATGCTTATACCATTCCGATAAACGACTGCATATACATTAATAATCCCGGCTAAATCTTGGGGACAAAATCCCATGTGTTCACCCTGTATTTTACCTCAACCGTCCTCTCGCAAGCGACTTGCTACCTTCGCCCCAGCTATTTTCAATCCCAACCACAACATACCTCACCCATACGTTTTGTTTATATTCGATATAATGCAGATGCAAAATTTCTACACCTGATGTTGATGTGATTTGGAACCAATTCTTTAATGATCATCTTTTTCTCACATTCCCGCCTGGTGCACTAAAAATTTATTTGGCTGCCGCAGTTTCAGGGAATAAGAATTATTTCCTCCGTTATACAACAAAATGTGGGATTGGATCTGGTCATTTGATAGGTGCATCATATTGGAATCTGGTCCATATTTTGTCCGTCATTATCTTGCACTTTTTAGGGTGAGAGCACTTGGAGTAAGATCCTTAGATGTGTTTGGTCAATCATCTTGGAACTTTTACGGTAATAGTCTTTGAGTTAGATCTGGGCCATTATTGGTCCCCATATTTGAACTTTAAGATTGTTAACTATACAGGTCGGAGTAATGATATGGTAGGGATGCGCTTCAGGATTGGCGATTCGAGCGCTCCTTCCAACGTATGTTTTCCCATGATTAATTAATTATTTATTAATTACAATAGCTATCTCATCTTTATTTCTGATGTGTTTTAGTTTTGTTCCATTTTATTTCTCCCCTCATATATTTCACTGTATCGCTGTCTCACCTTTCTCATATATCCCCTGTATTTGTGTTGTTTTGTGGTCTTTTTTTTATGGTGGTTGTTTTGCTGTATGAGTCCTTTTGTTCTCGTTTTTGTGTGTTGTTTGATCATCGGTGTTCCTTTGTTTCATGGGGTGTGTGTTAGTGTTGTGTGTGTGGTGTGTGTTGTGTGTGTGTGTGTGTGTGTTGTGTGTGTGTGTGTGGTGTGTGTGTGTGTGTGTAATGTGTGGTTGTGTGTGTGTGTGTGTGTGTGTGTGGTGTGTGTGTGTGTGTGTGTGTGTGTGTGTGTGTGTGTGTGTGTGTGTGTGTGTGTGTGTGTGTGTGGTGTGTGTGTGTGTGTGTGTGTGGTGTGTGTGTGTGTGTTGTGTGTGTGTGTGTTGTGTTGTGTGTGTAAGTGTGTGTGTGTGTGTGTGGTGTTACGTGTGTGTGTGTGTGTGTGTGTGTGTGTGTGTGTGTGTGTGTGTGTGTTGTGTGCGATGTGTGTGTTTGTGTATGTGTTTGTGTGTGTGTGTGTGTGTGTGTGTTTGTGTGTGGGTGGGTGGGTGTGTTTTAGTTGTGTTTTATAATTATATTTTGTTGATTTGTGTTTTTGTGTTTCTCTGTCACTCACGGTTCTTTTCCTCCTTCTTGTTTACCTTATTCATTTCCATGTATGCAGTTTCCTCCTGAATGATGTGTATCTTAATACTGATTATTTTCTATTATAATATATCTTTCTATATCACGTTTCCATCTTTTGTATACGTCGTCTTTTATATATATTTATAAATCTTTATTTCTTGTAGATGTTCCTTAAATTTGATTTCATTCCACGCCCTTCATTAATTTCTTGGTCAACACTCTTTATAGACTACCTTCTTCAATTCTTATTCAGGAATTCCTTGTCATAGTCAATCCAGTTAACCCGTGGGCTGTGACAAGCCTTCCTGAAGGCGCTGCTGAGCTACTGCGAAACCGAAACCGCAGTTTTCAATTGCATACAAAAACCAGGCCGACATTCGTAAAAGTCTACTTATTGTGTCACATATACGCCTTGATGTCAGCTCTCGATAACACACACCACCATCTACCTCATTACGATGTACGCAGATATTTACCAATCCTTGGTTATTTGCCAAAAGATCTTGGGATGTAGGTCTTGGCGTTGGGATATTTTGTGTCTATCTTGGGACTTTTGAAGGGATTATTCAAGTATTTATTCAGTGGTTTATATCAAGGTACGGTACAACGGAACCTATGCTTACCTTCAGATAAACGACTGCATAAATACATGAATAATCCCGTCTAAATCTTGGGACAAAATCCCAATGTGTGGCACCCTTGAATTCACCTCAACCGTCTCTCGCAAGCGACTTGCTGCCCTTCGCCCATGCTATTTCAACTCCCAACCACAACCATACCTCAACCCAATACGTTTGGGTTAAATTAGATATAATGCCGGATGCAGATTTCTACAACCTTGATGTTGATGTGATTTGCATCCAATTCTGTAATGATCACGTTTTTTCTCACATTTCCCGCACTGGTGGCACTAAAAATTGATTTGCTCCCGCAGTTTCAGGGATAAAATTATTATCCTCCAGTATAAAACAAATATGTGGGAGTTGGATCTGGTCATTGATAGGTGCATCATATTGGAATCTGGTCCATATTTGGTCCGTCATTATCTTGCAACTTTTAAGGGTAGAACAGCTTGGAGTAAGATCCTTAGATGTGGTTGGTCAATCATCTTGGAACTTTTACGGGTAATAGAGCTTGGAGTTAGATCTGGACCATGGTTGGTCATTCATCTTGGAACTTTTAAGAGTTGTACAGCTTGGAGTTAGATCTGGGCCATTATTGGTCCCCCATATTTGAACTTTTAAGAGTAGTAGACTATACAGGTCGGAGTAGGATGGTAGGATGCTCTTCAGGATTGGCGATTCGGGCGCTCCTTCCAACGAGTGTTCCCCATGATTAATTAATTATTTATTAATTAACCAATAGCTATCTATCTTTATTTCTGGATGTGTGGTCTTAGTTTTGTTTCCATTTTGTTCTCCCTCTATATTCCGATCGCTGTCTCACCTTTCTCATATATCCTGTTGTTTTTTGTTGATTGGTGTCTTTTTTTATGGTGTTTGTTTGTGTGTATGAGATTTTGTTCTCGTTTTTGTGTTGTTTGTCATCGGTGTTCCTTTGTTTATGAGGTGTGGTGTTGTTGTGTGTGTGTGTGTGTGTTGTGTTGTGTGTGTGTGTGTGTGTGTGTGTGTGTGTGTGTGTGTGTGTGTGTGTGTGTGTGTGTGTGTGGTGTGTGTGTGTGTGTGTGTGTGTGTGTTGTGTGTGTGTGTGTGTGTGTGTGTGTGTGTGTGTGTGTGTGTGTGTGTGTGTGTGTGTGTGTGTGGTGTGTGTGTGTGTGTGTGTGTGTGTGTGTGTGTGTGTGTGTGTGTTTGTGTGTGTTTGTGTGTGTGTGTGTGTGTGTGTGTGTGGTGTTGTGTGTGTGTGTGTGTGTGTGTGTGTGTGTGTGATGTGTGTGTGTTGTGTGCGATGTGTGTGTTTGTGTATGTGTTTGTGTGTGTGTCTGTGTGTGTGTGTTTGTGTGTGGGTGGGTGTGTGTGTTTTAGTTGTGTTTTATAATTATATTTTGTTGATTTGTGTTTTTGTGTTTCTCTGTCACTCATGGTTCTTTTCCTCCTTCTTGTTTACCTTATTCATTTCCATGTATGCAGTTTCCTCCTGAATGATGTGTATCTTAATACTGATTATTTTCTATTATAATATATCTTTCTATATCACGTTTCCATCTTTTGTATACGTCGTCTTTTATATATATTTATAAATCTTTATTTCTTGTACATGTTCCTTAAATTTGATTTCATTCCACGCCCTTCATTAATTTCTTGGTCAACACTCTTTATAGACTACCTTCTTCAATTCTTATTCAGGAATTCCTTGTCATAGTCCATCCAGTTAACCCGTGGGCTGTGGCAAGCCTTTCTGAAGGCTCTGCTGAGCTACTGCGAAACCGAAACCGCAGTTTTCAATTGCATACAAAAACCAGGCCGACATTCGTAAAAGTCTACTTATTGTGTCACATATACGCCTTGATGTCAGCTCTCGATAACACACACCACCATCTACCTCATTACGATGTACGCAGATATTTACCAATCCTTGGTTATTTGCCAAAAGATCTTGGGATGTAGGTCTTGGCGTTGGGATATTTTGTGTCTATCTTGGGACTTTTGAAGGGATTATTCAAGTATTTATTCAGTGGTTTATATCAAGGTACGGTACAACGGAACCTATGCTTACCTTCAGATAAACGACTGCATAAATACATGAATAATCCCGTCTAAATCTTGGGACAAAATCCCAATGTGTGGCACCCTTGAATTCACCTCAACCGTCTCTCGCAAGCGACTTGCTGCCCTTCGCCCCAGCTATTTCAACTCCCAACCACAACCATACCTCAACCCAATACGTTTGGGTTAAAATTAGATATAATGTCGGATGCAGATCTCTACAACCTTGATGTTGATGTGATTTGCATCCAATTCTGTAATGATCATCGTTTTTCTCACATTCCTGCACTGGTGGCACTAAAAATTGATTTGCTCCCGCAGTTTCAGGGATAAGAATTATTATCCTCCAGTATAAAACAAATATGTGGGAGTTGGATCTGGTCATTGATAGGTGCATCATATTGGAATCTGGTCCATATTTGGTCCGTCATTATCTTGCAACTTTTAAGGGTAGAACAGCTTGGAGTAAGATCCTTAGATGTGGTTGGTCAATCATCTTGGAACTTTTACGGGTAATAGAGCTTGGAGTTAGATCTGGACCATGGTTGGTCATTCATCTTGGAACTTTTAAGAGTTGTACAGCTTGGAGTTAGACTGGGCATTATTGGTCCCCATAATTTGAACTTTTAAAGAGTAGTAGACTCTACAGGTCGGAGTAGGATTGGTAAAGGATGCCTACTTCAGGAAATTGGCGATTCCCGCGCTCCTTCCAACGAGTGTTTTCCCCATGATTAATTAATTATTTATTAATTAACCAATAGCCTTATCTATCTTTATTTCCTGGATGTTTTTTTTTTAGTTGTGGTTTCCCATTTTTTTTCTCCCCTCATATATTCACCCCTTAATCGCCTTGCTCACCTTTCTCATAATATCCCTGTTGTTTGTTGTTTGTTGTGGGGTATTTTTTTTTATGGGTGTTTTTTATTTGCTGTAAGGAGACTTTTTTGTTCTCGTTTTTGTGTGTTTTTTTAGATCAAATACGGGTGTTTCCTTTTTTCATGAAGGGTGTTGTGTTAGTGTGTGGTGGTGTGTGTGTTGTGTGTGGTGTGTGGGTGGTGTGTGTGTTGGGGTGGGTGTGGTGTAGTTTGTGTGTGTTGTGTGTGGTGGTGTGGTGTGGTTGGTGTGTGTGTGTGTTTTTGGTGTTTTGTGTGTGAGTGTGTTGGTGGTTTGAGTTGTGTGGTGTGTGTGTAGTGTGTTGTTGGTGTTTGTGTGTTGTGTTTTGTGGTTTGTGTGGGTGTGTGTTGGTGGTGTGTATGTGTGTGTGTGTTTTTTGTGTGTGTAAAGTGTTTGGTGTGTGGTGTTGTTGTGTTACGTGTGTGTGTGTGTGTGTATGTTGTGTGGTGTGTGGTTTGTTTGTGTGTTGTGTTCGATGTGAGTGTGTTTGTGTATGTGTTTTTGTGTGTGTGTCTGTGTTTTGTGTGGTTGTGTGTGGGTCGTGTGTGTGTTTTAGTTGTGTTTTATATTTATATTTTTTGATTTGTGTTTTTGTGTTTCTGCTGTCCACTCATTGTTCCGTTTCCTCCTTCTTGTTTACCTTATTCCATTTCCATGTATGCAGTTATCCTCCTCCTGAAATGAATGTGTCATCTCATACTGATTATTTTCTATTATAATATATCCTTTCCTATTCACCTTGTCCCATCTTTTTTGTAAACGTCGTCACTTTTATATATATTTTATAAATCGTTTATTTCTTGTACATGTTCCTTAAATTTGATTTCATTCCACGCCCTTCATTAATTTCTTGGTCAACACTCCTTATAGACTACCTTCTTCAATTCTTATTCAGGAATTCCTTGTCATAGTCCATCCAGTTAACCCGTGGGCTGTGGCAAGCCTTTCTGAAGGCTCTGCTGAGCTACTGCGAAACCGAAACCGCAGTTTTCAATTGCATACAAAAACCAGGCCGACATTCGTAAAGTCTACTTATTGTGTCACATATACGCCTTGATGTCAGCTCTCGATAACACACACCACCATCTGCCTCATTACGATGTACGCAGATATTTACCAATCCTTGGTTATTTGCCAAAAGATCTTGGGATGTAGGTCTTGGCGTTGGAATATTTTGTGTCTATCTTGGGACTTTTGAAGGGATTATTCAAGTATTTATTCAGTGGTTTATATCAAGGTACGGTACAACGGAACCTATGCTTACCTTCAGATAAACGACTGCATAAATACATGAATAATCCCGTCTAAATCTTGGGACAAAATCCCAATGTGTGGCACCCTTGAATTCACCTCAACCGTCTCTCGCAAGCGACTTGCTGCCCTTCGCCCCAGCTATTTCAACTCCCAACCACAACCATACCTCAACCCAATACGTTTGGATTAAAATTAGATATAATGTCGGATGCAGATCTCTACAACCTTGATGTTGATGTGATTTGCATCCAATTCTGTAATGATCATCGTTTTTCTCACATTCCTGCACTGGTGGCACTAAAAATTGATTTGCTCCCGCAGTTTCAGGGATAAGAATTATTATCCTCCAGTATAAAACAAATATGTGGGAGTTGGATCTGGTCATTGATAGGTGCATCATATTGGAATCTGGTCCATATTTGGTCCGTCATTATCTTGCAACTTTTAAGGGTAGAGCAGCTTGGAGTAAGATCCTTAGATGTGGTTGGTCAATCATCTTGGAACTTTTACGGGTAATAGAGCTTGGAGTTAGATCTGGACCATGGTTGGTCATTCATCTTGAACTTTAGAGTTGTACAGCTTGGAGTTAGATCTGGGCCATTATTGGTCCCCCTATTTGACTTTTAAGATAGATAACAGGTCGGAGTAGTATGGAGGATGCTCTCAGTTGCGATTCAACGAGTGTCCCAGATTATTAACNTCTTTCTATATCCTTCAGTAGTCTCTTTAACCGTGAGCTGTGGCAAGCCTTCTCTCTTAAGGCTCTGCTGAGCTACTTGGCCCGAACCGAAACCCGCAGTTTTCAATTGCATACAAAAACCAGGCCGACATTCGTAAAAGTCTACTTATTGTGTCACATATACGCCTTGATGTCAGCTCTCGATAACACACACCACCATCTGCCTCATTACGATGTACGCAGATATTTACCAATCCTTGTTTATTTGCCAAAAGATCTTGCGATGTAGGTCTTGGCGTTGGGATATTTTGTGTCTATCTTGGGACTTTTGAAGGGATTATTCAAGTATTTATTCAGTGGTTTATATCAAGGTACGGTACAACGGAACCTATGCTTACCTTCAGATAAACGACTGCATAAATACATGAATAATCCCGTCTAAATCTTGGGACAAAATCCCAATGTGTGGCACCCTTGAATTCACCTCAACCGTCTCTCGCAAGCGACTTGCTGCCCTTCGCCCCAGCTATTTCAACTCCCAACCACAACCATACCTCAACCCAATACGTTTGGGTTAAAATTAGATATAATGCCGGATGCAGATTTCTACAACCTTGATGTTAATGTGATTTGCATCCAATTCTGTAATGATCATCGTTTTTCTCACATTCCCGCACTGGTGGCACTAAAAATTGATTTGCTCCCGCAGTTTCAGGGATAAGAATTATTATCCTCCAGTATAAAACAAATATGTGGGAGTTGGATCTGGTCATTGATAGGTGCATCATATTGGAATCTGGTCCATATTTGGTCAGTCATTATCTTGCAACTTTTAAGGGTAGAGCAGCTTGGAGTAAGATCCTTAGATGTGGTTGGTCAATCATCTTGGAACTTTTACGGGTAATAGAGCTTGGAGTTAGATCTGGACAATGGTTGGTCATTCATCTTGGAACTTTTAAGAGTTGTACAGCTTGGAGTTAGATCTGGGCCATTATTGGTCCCCCATATTTGAACTTTTAAGAGTAGTAGACTATACAGGTCGGAGTAGGATGGTAGGATGCTCTTCAGGATTGGAGATGCGGCGCTCCCTCCAACGAGTGTTTCCCATGATTAATTAATTATTTATTAATTAACCATTAGGTATCTATCTTTATTTCTGGATGTGTTTTAGTTTTGTTTCCATTTTTTTCTCCCCTCATATATTCACCTGTATCGCTGTCTCACCTTTCTCATATATCCCTGTTGTTTTGTTGTTTGTTGGGTCTTTTTTTATGGTGTTTTGTTTTGCTGTATGAGACTTTTGTTCTCGTTTTTGTGTGTTTTTGATCATCGGTGTTCTTTGTTTCCTGAGGAGTGTGGTGTTAGTGTGTGTGTGTGTGTGGTGTGTGTGTGTGTTGTGGTGTGTGTGTGTGTTGTGTGTGTGTGTGTGTGTGTGTGTGGTGTGTGTGTGTGTGTGTGTGTGTGTGTGTTGGTTGGTGTGTGTGTGTGTGTGTTTGTGTGTGTGTGTGTGTGTGTGGTGTGAGTGTGTGTGTGTGAGTTGTGTGTGTGTGTGTGTTGTGTGTGTGTGTGTGTGGTTGGGGTGTGTGTGGTGTGGTGTGTTTGGTGTGTGTAGTGTTGTGTGTGTTTGTGTGTGTAATGTGTGTGTTGTGTTGCGGTACGTGTGTGGGTGTGTGTGTGTGTGGTGTTTTTTTTGTTTGGGGGGGGGGGGGGGGGTGTGTGTGTGTTGTGTGCGATGTGGTGTTTGGTATGTTTTTTGTGTGTGGTCTGTGTGGTGTAGTTTTGTGTGTGGGTGGGTGTGGTGTGTTTTTAGTTGTGTTTTCTAATTATTTTTGTTTGATTTTTTTGTGTTTTTTGTGTTTCTCTGTCACTCATGGTGCTTTTCCTCCTTCTTGTTTACCTTATATCATTTCCATGTCTGCAGTTTCCTCCTGAATGATGTGTATCTTAATACTGATTATTTCTATTATAATATATCTTTCTATATCAACGTTTCCCATCTTTTTTACGTCGTCCTTTATATATATTTATAAATCTTTATTTCTTGTAGATGTTCCTTAAATTTTTGAATTTCATTCCACGCCCTTCATTAATTTCTTGTCAACACTCTTTATAGACTACCTTCTTCAATTCTTATTCAGGAAATTCTTGTCAAGTCCATCCAGTTACCCCGTGGGCCTGCTGGCAAGGCCTTTCTAGAGGCTCTGCGGAGCTACTGCGAAACCGAAACCGCAGTTTTCAATTGCTACAAAAACCAGGCCGACATTCGTAAAAGTCTACTTATTGTGTCCACATATACGCTTGCTGTCAGCTCTCGATAACACACACCACCATCTGCCTCATTTACGATGTACGCAGATATTTACCATCCTTGGTTATTTGCACAAAGATCTTGGGATGTAGGTCTTGGCGTTTGGGATATTTTGTGTCTATCTTGGGACTTTTGAAGGAATTATTCAGTATTTATTTCAGTGGTTTATAATCAAGGTACGGTACAACGAACCTAGGCCTACCTTCGATAAACGACTGCAATAAAACAATTAACCCATTGAATATCCCGTCTAAAGCTTCCGACAAAATCCAATGTGTGGCAACCTGATTCACCTCAACGTCCTCTCGCAAGCGACTTGGCTGCCTCTACGCCCCAGCTATTTCAACTCCCAACCACAACCATACCTCACCCAATACGTTTTGGGTTTAAAATTAGATATAATGCCGATGCCAGATTTTCTAACAACTTGGATGTTGATGGATTTGCATCCAATTCTGTAATGGATCATCGTTTTCTCCATTCCCGCACTGGTGGCAACTAAAAATTGATTTATCCGCAGTTTCGAGGGATTAAGATTATTATCCTCCATACTAAAACAAATATTGGGAGTTGGAATCTGGTCATTGATAGGTTGCATCATATTGGAATCTGGTCATATTTGGTCCGTCATTATCTTGCAACTTTTAATGCGTAGAGCAGCTTTTGAGTAAGATCCTTAGATGTGGTTGGTCATCATCTTGAACTTTTAAGTGGGTAATAGAGCTTGGAGTTAGTCTGGACCATGTTGGTCATTCATCTTGGAACTTTTAAGATTTGTACAGCTTGTAGTTAGATCTGGGCAGTATTGGTCCCCATAATTTGAACTTTTTAATGTAGTAGACTATACAGGTCGGAGTAGGATGGTAGGATGCTCTCGATTGGCGATGAGGCGCTCCCTCCAACGAGTGTTCCCCATGGATTATTTAATTATTTATTATAACCATTAGCTATCTAAATCTTTTTTTCTGGATGTGTTTTTTAGTTTTGTTTCCATTTTTTCTCTCCCTCATCTATTCCCCTGTATCGCTGTCTCACCTTTCCTCATAATCCCTGTTGTTTTTGGTTGTTGTTGTGGTCTTTTTTTTTATGGTGTTTGTTTTCTGTATGGACTTTTGTTCTCGTTTTTGTGTGTTTGTGATCTCGGGTGTTCCTTTGTTTCATGATGGTGTGTATTAGTGTTTGTTGTTGTGTGTGTGTGTGTGTGTGTGTGTGTGTGTGTGTGTGTGTGTGTGTGTGTGTGTGTGTGTGTGGTGTGTGTGTGTGTGTGTGTAGTGTGTGTGTGTGTGTGTGTGTGTGTGTGTGTGTGTGTGTGTGTGTGTGTGTGTGTGTGGTGTGTGTGTGTGAGTTGTGTGTGTGTGTGGTGTGTGTGTGTGTGTGTGTGTGTGTGTGGTGTGTGTATGTGTGTGTGTGTGTTTGTGTGTGTAAGTGTGTGTGTGTGTGTGTGCGTGTACGTGTGTGTGTGTGTGTGTGTGTGTGTGTGTGTGTGTGTGTGTGTTGTGTGCGATGTGTGTGTTTGTGTATGTGTTTGTGTGTGTGTCTGTGTGTGTGTGTTTGTGTGTGGGTGGGTGTGTGTGTTTTAGTTGTGTTTTATAATTATATTTTGTTGATTTGTGTTTTTGTGTTTCTCTGTCACTCATGGTTCTTTTCCTCCTTCTTGTTTACCTTATTCATTTCCATGTATGCAGTTTCCTCCTGAATGATGTGTATCTTAATACTGATTATTTTCTATTATAATATATCTTTCTATATCACGTTTCCATCTTTTGTATACGTCGTCTTTTATATATATTTATAAATCTTTATTTCTTGTAGATGTTCCTTAAATTTGATTTCATTCCACGCCCTTCATTAATTTCTTGGTCAACACTCTTTATAGACTACCTTCTTCAATTCTTATTCAGAAATTCCTTGTCATAGTCCATCCAGTTAACCCGTGGGCTGTGGCAAGCCTTCCTGAAGGCTCTGCTGACCTACTGCGAAACCGAAACCGCAGTTTTCAATTGCATACAAAAACCAGGCCGACATTCGTAAAAGTCTACTTATTGTGTTACATATACGCCTTGATGTCAGCTCTCGATAACACACACCACCATCTGCCTAACTACGATGTACGCAGATATTTACCAATCCTTGGTTATTTGCCAAAAGATCTTGGGATGTAGGTCTTGGCGTTGGGATATTTTGTGTCTATCTTGGGACTTTTGAAGGGATTATTGAAGTATTTATTCAGTGGTTTATATCAAGGTACGGTACAACGGAACCTATGCTTACCTTCAGATAAACGACTGTATAAATACATGAATAATCCCGTCTAAATCTTGGGACAAAATCCCAATGTGTGGCACCCTTGAATTCACCTCAACCGTCTCTCGCAAGCGACTTGCTGCCCTTCGCCCCAGCTATTTCAACTACCAATCACAACCATACCTCAACCCAATACGTTTGGGTTAAAATTAGATATAATGCCGGATGCAGATTTCTACAACCTTGATGTTGATGTGATTTGCATCCAATTCTGTAATGATCACTGTTTTTCTCACATTCCCGCACTGGTGGCACTAAAAATTGATTTGCTCCCGCAGTTTCAGGGATAAGAATTATTATCCTCCAGTATAAAACAAATATGTGGGAGTTGGATCTGGTCATTGATAGGTGCATCATATTGGAATCTGGTCCATATTTGGTCCGTCATTATCTTGCAACTTTTAAGGGTAGAACAGCTTGGAGTAAGATCCTTAGATGTGGTTGGTCAATCATCTTGGAACTTTTACGGGTAATAGAGCTTGGAGTTAGATCTGGACCATGGTTGGTCATTCATCTTGGAACTTTTAAGAGTTGTACAGCTTGGAGTTAGATCTGGGCCATTATTGGTCCCCCATAATTGAACTTTAAAGAGTAGTAGACTATACAGGTCGGAGTAGGATGGTAGGATGCTCTTCAGGATTGGCGATGCGGCGCTCCCTCCAACGATTGTTCCCCATGATTAATTAATTATTTATTAATTAACCATTAGGTATCTATCTTTATTTCTGGATGTGTTTTAGTATTGTTTCCATTTTTTTCTCCCCTCATATATTCACCTGTATCGCTGTCTCACCTTTCTCATATATCCCTGTTGTTTTGTTGTTGTTGTGGTCTTTTTTTGATGGTGTTTGTTTTGCTGTAATGAGACTTTTGTTCTCGTTTTTGTGTGTTTTTGATCATCGGGTGTTCCTTTGTTTCATGACGGTGTGTGTTAGTGTGTGTGTGTGTGTGTGTGTGTGTGTGTGTGTGTGTGTGTGTGTGTGTGTGTGTGTGTGTGTGTGTGTGTGTGTGTGTGTGTGTGTGTGTGTGTGTGTGTGTGTGTGTGTGTGTGTGTGTGTGTGTGAGTGTGGTGTTGTGTGAGGTTGGTGTGTGGTGTGTGGGTGTGTGTGTGTGTGTGTGGTGTGGTGTGTGTGTGTGTTGTGTGTGGTGTGTTTATGTGTGTGTGTGTGTTTGTGTGTGTTAAGTGTGTGTGTGTGTGTGGTGTGTGTACTTGTGTGTTGTGTGTGTGTGTGTGTGTGTGTGTGTGTGGTGTGTGTGGTGGGTGTGTTGTGTGCGATGTGTGTGTTTGTGTATGTGTTTGTGTTGTGTCTGTGTGTGTGTGGTTTGTGTGTGGGGTGGTGTGTGTGTTTTTAGTTGTGTTTTAATAATTATATTTTGGAGGGGGGGGAGTTGCTTTGTGTTTTTGGGGTTTCTCTGTCACTCCGGTTCTTTTCCTCCTTCTTTGTTTACCTTATTTCATTTCCATGTATGCAGTTTCCACTCCTGAATGCTGTGTATCTTAATACTGTATTTTCTATTATAATATATCTTTCTATATCACGTTTCCCTCTTTTTGTATACGTCGTCTTTAATAATATATTTTAATCTTTATTTCTTGTAGATTTTTCCTTAATTTGATTGCATTCCACGCCCTTCATTAAATTTCTTGGTCAACACTCTTTATAGACTACCTTCTTCATTCTTATTCAGGATTCCTTGTCATAGTCCATCCAGTTAACCCGTGGACCTGTGGCAAGCCTTCCTGTAAGGCTCTGCTGAGCTACTGCGAACCGCAACCGACAGCTTTTCAATTTGCTACAAACAGGTCCACATGCGTAAAGTCTACTTATTGTGTCACAGAACGCCTTGATGTCCTCT
>JACEEZ010007414.1:7500-52500 GCA_016584305.1 Chionoecetes opilio | reverse complement strand
TTGGCGATACGGCGCTCCTTCCAACGAGTGTTTCCCATGATTAATTAATTATTTATTAATTAACCAATAGCTATCTATCTTTATTTCTGGATGTGTTTTAGTTTTGTTTCCATTTTTTTCTCCCCTCATATATTCACCTGTATCGCTGTCTCACCTTTCTCATATATCCCTGTTGTTTTGTTGTTGTTGTGGTCTTTTTTTTATGGTGTTTGTTTTGCTGTAATGAGACTTTTGTTCTCGTTTTTGTGTGTTTTTGATCATCGGGTGTTCCTTTGTTTCATGAGGGTGTGTGTTAGTGTGTGTGTGTGTGTGTGTGTGTGTGTGTGTGTGTGTGTGTGTGTGTGTGTGTGTGGTGTGTGTGTGTGTGTGTGTGTGTGTGTGTTGGGGTGTGTGTGTGTGTGTGTGTGTGTGTTGTGTGTGTGTGTGTGTGTGTGTGTGTGTGAGTGTGTGTGTGTGGTTGTGTGTGTGTGTGTGTGTGTGTGTTGTGTGTGTGTGTGTGTGTGTGTGTGTGTGTGTGGTGTGTGTATGTGTGTGTGTGTGTTGTGTGTGTAGTGTGTGTGTGTGTGTGTGTGTACGTGTGTGTGTGTGTGTGTGTGTGTGTGTGTGTGTGTGTGTTGTGTGTGCGATGTGTGTGTTTGTGTATGTGTTTGTGTGTGTGTCTGTGTGTGTGTGTTTGTGTGTGGTGGGTGTGTGTGTGTTTTAGTTGTGTTTTATAATTATATTTTGTTGATTTGTGTTTTGTGTTTTCTCTGTCACTCACGGTTCTTTTCCTCCTTCTTGCTTACCTTATTCATTTCCATGTATGCAGTTTCCTCCTGAATGATGTGTATCTTAATACAGATTATTTTCTATTATAATATATCTTTCTATATCACGTTTCCATCATTTGTATACGTCGTCTTTTATATATTTATAAATCTTTATTTCTTGTAGATGTTCCTTAAATTTGATTTCATTCCACGCCCTTCATTAATTTCTTGGTCAACACTCTTTATAGACTACCTTCTTCAATTCTTATTCAGGAATTCCTTGTCATAGTCCATCCATTAACCCGTGGGCTGTGGCAAGTTTTCTAAGGCTCTGCTGAGCTACTGCGAACCGAAACGCAGTTTTAATTGAAGGCTCGACATTGANCTTATCAGTATAACATACGACTGCATAAATACATGAATAATCCCGTCTAAATCTTGGGACAAAATCCCAATGTGTGGCACCCTTGAATTCACCTCAACCGTCTCTCGCAAGCGACTTGCTACCCTTCGCCCCAGCTATTTCAACTCCCAACCACAACCATACCTCAACCCAATACGTTTGGGTTAAAATTAGATATAATGCCGGATGCAATTTCTACAACCTTGATGTTGATGTGATTTGCATCCAATTCTGTAATGATCACTGTTTTTCTCACATTCCCGCACTGGTGGCACTAAAATTGATTTGCTCCCGCAGTTTCAGGGATAAAATTATTATCCTCCAGTATAAAACAAATATGTGGGAGTTGGATCTGGTCATTGATAGGTGCATCATATTGGAATCTGGTCCATATTTGGTCCGTCATTATCTTGCAACTTTTAAGGGTAGAACAGCTTGGAGTAAGATCCTTAGATGTGGTTGGTCAATCATCTTGGAACTTTTACGGGTAATAGAGCTTGGAGTTAGATCTGGACCATGGTTGGTCATTCATCTTGGAACTTTTAAGAGTTGTACAGCTTGGAGTTAGATCTGGGCCATTATTGGTCCCCCATATTTGAACTTTTAAGAGTAGTAGACTATACAGGTCGGAGTAGGATGGTAGGATGCTCTTCAGGATTGGCGATTCGGCGCTCCTTCCAACGAGTGTTTCCCCATGATTAATTAATTATTTATTAATTAACCAATAGCTATCTATCTTTATTTCTGGATGTGTTTTAGTTTTGTTTCCATTTTTTTTCTCCCCTCATATATTCACCTGTATCGCTGTCTCACCTTTCTCATATATCCCTGTTGTTTTGTTGTTGTTGTGGTCTTTTTTTTATGGTGTTTGTTTTGCTGTAATGAGACTTTTGTTCTCGTTTTTGTGTGTTTTTGATCATCGGGTGTTCCTTTGTTTCATGAGGGTGTGTGTTAGTGTGTGTGGGTGTGTGTGTGTGTGTGTGTGTGTGTAGGTGTGGGTGTGTGTGTGTGTGTGTGTGTGTGTGTGTGTGTGTGTGTGTGTGTGTGTGTGTGTGTGTGTGTGTGTGTGTGTGTGTGTGTGTGTTGTGTGTGTTGTGTGTGGTGTGTGTGTGTGAGTTGTGTGTGTGTGTGTGTGTGTGTGTGTGTGTGTGTGTGTGTGTGTGGTGTGTGTATGTGTGTGTGTGTGTGTTTGTGTGTGTAAGTGTGTGTGTGTGTGTGTGTGTACGTGTGTGTGTGTGTGTGTGTGTGTGTGTGTGTGTGTGTGTGTGTGTTGTGTGCGATGTGTGTGTTTGTGTATGTGTTTGTGTGTGTGTCTGTGTGTGTGTGTTTGTGTGTGGGTGGGTGTGTGTGTTTTAGTTGTGTTTTATAATTATATTTTGTTGATTTGTGTTTTTGTGTTTCTCTGTCACTCATGGTTCTTTTCCTCCTTCTTGTTTACCTTATTCATTTCCATGTATGCAGTTTCCTCCTGAATGATGTGTATCTTAATACTGATTATTTTCTATTATAATATATCTTTCTATATCACGTTTCCATCTTTTGTATACGTCGTCTTTTATATATATTTATAAATCTTTATTTCTTGTAGATGTTCCTTAAATTTGATTTCATTCCACGCCCTTCATTAATTTCTTGGTCAACACTCTTTATAGACTACCTTCTTCAATTCTTATTCAGGAATTCCTTGTCATAGTCCATCCAGTTAACCCGTGGGCTGTGGCAAGCCTTCCTGAAGGCTCTGCTGAGCTACTGCGAAACCGAAACCGCAGTTTTCAATTGCATACAAAAACCAGGCCGACATTCGTAAAAGTCTACTTATTGTGTCACATATACGCCTTGATGTCAGCTCTCGATAACACACACCACCATCTGCCTCATTACGATGTACGCAGATATTTACCAATCCTTGGTTATTTGCCAAAAGATCTTGGGATGTAGGTCTTGGCGTTGGGATATTTTGTGTCTATCTTGGGACTTTTGAAGGGATTATTCAAGTATTTATTCAGTGGTTTATATCAAGGTACGTAACAACGGAACCTATGCTTACCTTCAGATAAACGACTGCATAAATACATGAATAATCCCGTCTAAATCTTGGGACAAATCCCAATGTGTGGCACCCTTGAATTCACCTCAACCGTCTCTCGCAAGCGACTTGCTGCCCTTCGCCCCAGCTATTTCAACTCCCAACCACAACCATACCTCAACCCAATACGTTTGGGTTAAAATTAGATATAATGCCGGATGCAGATTTCTACAACCTTGATGTTGATGTGATTTGCATCCAATTCTGTAATGATCATCGTTTTTCTCACATTCCCGCACTGGTGGCACTAAAAATTGATTTGCTCCCGCATTTCAGGGATAAGAATTATTATCCTCCAGTATAAAACAAATATGTGGGAGTTGGATCTGGTCATTGATAGGTGCATCATATTGGAATCTGGTCCATATTTGGTCCGTCATTATCTTGCAACTTTTAAGGGTAGAGCAGCTTGGAGTAAGATCCTTAGATGTGGTTGGTCAATCATCTTGGAACTTTTACGGGTAATAGAGCTTGGAGTTAGATCTGGACCATGGTTGGTCATTCATCTTGGAACTTTTAAGAGTTGTACAGCTTGGAGTTAGATCTGGGCCATTATTGGTCCCCCATATTTGAACTTTTAAGAGTAGTAGACTATACAGGTCGGAGTAGTATGGTAGGATGCTCTTCAGGATTGGCGATGCGGCGCTCCCTCCAACGAGTGTTTCCCATGATTAATTAATTATTTATTAATTAACCATTAGCTATCTATCTTTATTTCTGGATGTGTTTTAGTTTTGTTTCCATTTTTTTCTCCCCTCATATATTCACCTGTATCGCTGTCTCACCTTTCTCATATATCCCTGTTGTTTTGTTGTTGTTGTGGTCTTTTTTTTATGGTGTTTGTTTTGCTGTAATGAGACTTTTGTTCTCGTTTTTGTGTGTTTTTGATCATCGGGTGTTCCTTTGTTTCATGAGGGTGTGTGTTTTGTGTGGTGTTGTGTGTGTGTTGGTGTGGTGTGTGTGTGTGTGTGTGTGTGTGTTGTGTGTGTGTGGTGTGTGTGTGTGTGTGTGTGTGTGTGTGTGTGGTGTGTGTGTGTGGTGGTGTGTTGTGTGTGTGTGTGTGTGTGTGTGTGTGTGTGTGTTGTGTGTGGGGTGTGTGTGTGTGTGTGTGTGTGTGTGGTGTGTGTGTGTGTGTGTGGTGTTGTGTGTGTTGGGGTGTGTGTGTGTGTGTGTGTGTGTGTGTGTGTGTGTGTGTGTGTGTGTGTGTGTGTGTGTTGTGTGTGTGTTGTGTGTGTATGTGTTTGTGTGTGTGTTGTGTGTGTGTGTTTGTGTGTGTGTGTGTGTTTGTGTGTTATAATTATATTTTGTTGATTTGTGTGTTTTTGTGTTTCTCTGTCACTCAGGTTCTTTTCCTCCTTCTTGTTTACCTTATTCATTTCCATGTATGCAGTTTCCTCCTGAATGATGTGTATGGTTAATACTGTTATTTTCTATTATAATATATCTTTCTATATCACGTTTTCTTTTGTATACGTCGTCTTTTATATTATTTATACATCTTTATTTCTTGTAGATGTTCCTTAATTTGATTTCATTCCACGCCCTTCATTAATTTCTTGTCAACACTCTTTATAGACTACCTTCTCAATTCTTATTCAGGAATTCCTTGTCATAGTCATCAGTTAACCCGTGGCTGTGGCAAGCCTTCCTTAAGGCTCTGCTGAGCTACTGCGAACGAAACCCGCAGTTTTCAATTGCATACAAAACCAGCCGACATTCGTAAAAGTCTACTTATTGTGTCACATATACGCCTTGATGTCAGCTCTCGATAACACACACCACCATCTGCCTCATTACGATGTAAACTCAGATTTTTACCATCCTGTGGTTATTTGGCCATAGAATCTTGGAATGTAGGTCTTGGCGTTTGGATTTTTGTGTCTATCTGGGACTTTGAGGGATTATTCAAGTATTTTATCCATGGTTTTATATCAAGGTACGGTACAACGGAACCTATGGCTTATCTCAGATAACGACTGCATAAATACATGAATAATCCCGTCTAAATCTTGGGACAAAATCCCAATGTGTGGCACCCTTGAATTCACCTCAACCGTCTCTCGCAAGCGACTTGCTACCCTTCGCCCCAGCTATTTCAACTCCCAACCACAACCATACCTCACCCAATACGTTTGGGTTAAAATTAGATATAATGCCGGATGCAAATTTCTACAACCTTGAATGTTGATGTGATTTGCATCCAATTCTGTAATGATCACTGTTTTTCTCACATTCCCGCACTGGTGGCACTAAAAATTGATTTGCTCCCGCAGTTTCAGGATAAAAATTATTATCCTCCAGTATAAAAAAAATATGTGGGAGTTGGATCTGGTCATTGATAGGTGCATCATATTGGAATCTGGTCCATATTTGGTCCGTCATTATCTTGCAACTTTTAAGGGTAGAACAGCTTGGAGTAAGATCCTTAGATGTGGTTGGTCAATCATCTTGGAACTTTTACGGGTAATAGAGCTTGGAGTTAGATCTGGACCATGGTTGGTCATTCATCTTGGAACTTTTAAGAGTTGTACAGCTTGGAGTTAGATCTGGGCCATTATTGGTCCCCCATATTTGAACTTTTAAGAGTAGTAGACTATACAGGTCGGAGTAGTATGGTAGGATGCTCTTCAGGATTGGCGATGCGGCGCTCCTTCCAACGAGTGTTTCCCATGATTAAATTAATTATTTATTAATTAACCATAGCTATCTATCTTTATTTCTGGATGTGTTTTAGTTTTGTTTCCATTTTTTTTCCCCCTCATATATTCACCTGTATCGCTGTCTCACCTTTCTCATATATCCCTGTTGTTTTTTGTTTGTTGTGGTCTTTTTTTTATGGTGTTTGTTTTGCTGTAATGAGACTTTTGTTCTCGTTTTTGTGTGTTTTTGATCATCGGTGTTCCTTTGTTTCATGAGGGTGTGTGTTAGTGTGTGTGTGTGTGGGTGTGTGTGTTGTGTGTTTGTGGTGGTGTGTGTGTGTGTTGGTGTGTGTGGTGTGTGTGTGTGTGGTGTGTGGTGTGTGTGTGATTTAGTGTGTGTGGTGTGTGTGTGGTGTGTGGTGTGTGGTGTGTTGTGAGTTGTGTGTGTGTGTGCTGTGTGTGTGTGTGTGTGTGTTTGTGTGTGTGTGGTTGTGTATGTGTGTGTGTGTTGTGTTTGTGTGTGTAAGTGTGTGTGTGTGTGTGGTGCGCGTAAGTGTGTGTGTGTGGTAGTGTGTGTGTGTTGTGTGTGTGTGTGTGTGTTTTGTGCGATGTGTGTGTTTTTGTGTATGTGTTTTTGTGTGTGTGTCCCTGTGTGTGTGTGTTTGTGTGTGGGGTGGGTGGTGTGTTTTTAGTTGTGTTGTATAAGTATATTTTGGTTGATTTGTGTTTTGTGTTTCTCTGTCACTCACGGTTCTTTTCCTCCTTCTTGTTTACCTTTTCATTCCAATGTATGCAGTTTCCTCTGAATGATTGTGTATGTTAATACTGATTATTTCTCATTATATATGATCTTTCTCTATCACGTTTCCCATCTTTTGTATACGTCTCTTTTTATATATTTCTAAATCTTATTTCTTGTAGATGTTCCTTAATTTTGATTTCATGCCACTCCCTTCATTAATTCTGTCTTCACACTCTTTAGTATTACTACCTTGCCGAAATTTCTTATTCAGGAATTCCTTGTCTAGTCCATCCCGTTAACCCCGTGGTCGTGGCAAGCCTTCCTGAGGCTCTGCTGCGCTACTGCGAACCGAAACCGCAGTTTTCAATTGCATACAAAACCATGGCCGACATTCGTAAAAGTCTACTTATTGTGTCACATATAACGCCTTTGATGTCACTTCTCGATAACACACACCACCATCTGCCTCATTCGATGTAGCCCAGATATTTACCATCCTGGGTTATTTGCAAAAGATCTTGGCATGTAGGTCTTGGCGTTGGGATTTTTTGTGTCCTATCTTGGGACTTTTGAAGGGATTAGTCAAGTATTTATTCAGTGGTTTATATCAAGGTACGGTAAACGAAACCTTATGCTGACTTCATCATGAAGCGACTACATAAATACATGATATCCGTCTAAATCTTGAACAAAATCCCATGTGTGGGCACATTGAATTCATCCTCAACCGTCTCTCGCAAGCGACTTTGCTACCCTTCGCCCCAGCCGATTTCAACTCCCAGACCACAACCAATTGACTCACCCCAATACCGTTGGTTTAAAATTAGATTAATGCCGGATGCAATTTCTAAACCTTGATGTTGAGTGCTTTGCCATCATTCTGTAATGATCACCGTTTTTTCTCACATTCCCCGGCACTGTGGCACTAAAAATTGTATTTGCTCCCGCAGTTTCCGGGATAAAATTATTACCTCCAGTATAACACAAATATTGGTGTGGTTGATCTGGTCAGTTGATTGTTGCTCATATTGGAATCTGGTCCATATTTGGGTCAGTCCTATCTGCAACTTTTTAGGGTAGAACAAGCTTGGAGTAGATCCTTAGATGTGGTTTGGTCATCAACTTGGAACCTTTTACGTGTATAGGGCTGGAGTTAGATCTGGACATGGTTGTCATTCATATCTGGACTTTTAGAGTTGTACAGCTTGGAGTTAGATCTGGTCCATAGATTGGTCCTTCATATTTTGAACTTTTAAGAAGTAGTAACTATACAGTCGGAGTAGATGTAGGATGCTCTCGGATTGGCGATTCGGCGCTCCTTCCAACAAGTGGTTTCCCATGATTAATTAATTTTTATTAATTAACCATATCTTATCTATCTTTATTTCTGGAATTTTTTTAGTTTGTTTTTCCATTTTTTACTCCCCTCATACATTTCCACCTGTATCGTTCTCACCTTTCTCATATATCCCTGTTGTTTTTGTTGTTGTTGTGGTCTTTTTTTTATGGTGTTTTGTTTGCTGTAATAGAGACTTTTGTTCTTCGTTTTTGTGTGTTTTTGATCATCGGGGGTCCTTTGTTTCATGAGGGTGTGTGTTAGTGTGTGTGTGTGTGTGTGTAGTTTGTGTGTGTGTGTGGTTTGTTTGTGTGTGTGTGTGGTGTGGGTGTGTGTGTGTGTGTGTGTGGTGTGTGGTGTGGTGGTGTTTGTGTGTGTGTGTGTGTTGTGTGTGTGTGTGTGTGTGGTGTGTGTGTGGTGTGTGTGTGTGTGTGTGTGTGTGTGTGTGTGTGTGTGTGTGTGTGTGTGTGTGTGTGTGTGTGGTTGTGTATGTGTGTGTGTGTGTTTGTGTGTGTAAGTGTGTGTGTGTGTGTTGTGCGGTACGTGTTGTGTGTGTGTGTGTGTGTGTGTGTGTGTGTGTGTGTGTGTTGTGTGCGATGTGTGTGTTTGTGTATGTGTTTGTGTGTGTGTCTGTGTGTGTGTGTTTGTGTGTGGGTGGGTGTGTGTGTTTTAGTTGTGTTTTATAATTATATTTTGTTGATTTGTGTTTTTGTGTTTCTCTGTCACTCACGGTTCTTTTCCTCCTTCTTGTTTACCTTATTCATTTCCATGTATGCAGTTTCCTCCTGAATGATGTGTATCTTAATACTGATTATTTTCTATTATAATATATCTTTCTATATCACGTTTCCATCTTTTGTATACGTCGTCTTTTATATATATTTATAAATCTTTATTTCTTGTAGATTTCCTTAAATTTGATTTCATTCCACGCCCTTCATTAATTTCTTGGTCAACACTCTTTATAGACTACCTTCTTCAATTCTTATTCAGGAATTCCTTGTCATAGTCCATCCAGTTAACCCGTGGGCTGTGGCAAGCCTTCCTGAAGGCTCTGCTGAGCTACTGCGAAACCGAAACCGCAGTTTTCAATTGCATACAAAAACCAGCCGACATTCGTAAAAGTCTACTTATTGTGTCACATATACGCCTTGATGTCAGCTCTCGATAACACACACCACCATCTGCCTCATTACGATGTACGCAGATATTTACCAATCCTTGGTTATTTGCCAAAAGATCTTGGGATGTAGGTCTTGGCGTTGGGATATTTTGTGTCTATCTTGGGACTTTTGAAGGGATTATTCAAGTATTTATTCAGTGGTTTATATCAAGGTACGGTACAACGGAACCTATGCTTACCTTCAGATAAACGACTGCATAAATACATGAATAATCCCGTCTAAATCTTGGGACAAAATCCCAATGTGTGGCACCCTTGAATTCACCTCAACCGTCTCTCGCAAGCGACTTGCTACCCTTCGCCCCAGCTATTTCAACTCCCAACCACAACCATACCTCAACCCAATACGTTTGGGTAAAATTAGATATAATGCCGGATGCAATTTCTACAACCTTGATGTTGATGTGATTTGCATCCAATTCTGTAATGATCATCGTTTTTCTCACATTCCCGCACTGGTGGCACTAAAAATTGATTTGCTCCCGCAGTTTCAGGGATAAAATTATTATCCTCCAGTATAAAACAAATATGTGGGAGTTGGATCTGGTCATTGATAGGTGCATCATATTGGAATCTGGTCCATATTTGGTCCGTCATTATCTTGCAACTTTTAAGGGTAGAGCAGCTTGGAGTAAGATCCTTAGATGTGGTTGGTCAATCATCTTGGAACTTTTACGGGTAATAGAGCTTGGAGTTAGATCTGGACCATGGTTGGTCATTCATCTTGGAACTTTTAAGAGTTGTACAGCTTGGAGTTAGATCTGGGCCATTATTGGTCCCCCATATTTGAACTTTTAAGAGTAGTAGACTATACAGGTCGGAGTAGGATGGTAGGATGCTCTTCAGGATTGGCGATTCGGCGCTCCTTCCAACGAGTGTTTCCCATGATTAATTAATTATTTATTAATTAACCAATAGCTATCTATCTTTATTTCTGGATGTGTTTTAGTTTTGTTTTCCATTTTTGTTCTCCCCTCATATATTCACCTGTATCGCTGTCTCACCTTTCTCATATATCCCTGTTGTTTTGTGTTGTTGTGGTCTTTTTTTATGGTGTTGTTTTGCTGTAATGAGACTTTTGTTCTCGTTTTTGTGTGTTTTGATCATCGGGTGTTCTTTGTTTCATGAGGTGTGTGTTGTGTGTGTGTGTGTGTGTGTGTGTGTGTGTGTGTGTGTGTGTGTGTGTGTGTGTGTGTGTGTGTGTGTGTTGTGTGTGTTGGTGTGTGTGTTGTGTGTGTGTGGTGTGTGTGTGTGTGTGTGTGTGTGTGTGTGTGTGGTGTGTGTGTGTGTGTGTGTGTGTGTGTGTGTGTGTGTGTGTGTGTGTGTGTGTGTGTGGTGTGTGTGTGTGTGTGTGTGTTTGTGTGTGTAAGTGTGTGTGTGTGTGTGTGTGTGTACGTGTGTGTGTGTGTGTGTGTGTGTGTGTGTGTGTGTGTGTGTGTTGTGTGCGATGTGTGTGTTTGTGTATGTGTTTGTGTGTGTGTCTGTGTGTGTGTGTTTGTGTGTGGGTGGGTGTGTGTGTTTTAGTTGTGTTTTATAATTATATTTTGTTGATTTGTGTTTTTGTGTTTCTCTGTCACTCATGGTTCTTTTCCTCCTTCTTGTTTACCTTATTCATTTCCATGTATGCAGTTTCCTCCTGAATGATGTGTATCTTAATACTGATTATTTTCTATTATAATATATCTTTCTATATCACGTTTCCATCTTTTGTATACGTCGTCTTTTATATATATTTATAAATCTTTATTTCTTGTAGATGTTCCTTAAATTTGATTTCATTCCACGCCCTTCTTAATTTCTTGGTCAACACTCTTTATAGACTACCTTCTTCAATTCTTATTCAGGAATTCCTTGTCATAGTCCATCCAGTTAACCCGTGGGCTGTGGCAAGCCTTCCTGAAGGCTCTGCTGAGCTACTGCGAAACCGAAACCGCAGTTTTCAATTGCATACAAAAACCAGGCCGACATTCGTAAAAGTCTACTTATTGTGTCACATATACGCCTTGATGTCAGCTCTCGATAACACACACCACCATCTGCCTCATTACGATGTACGCAGATATTTACCAATCCTTGGTTATTTGCCAAAAGATCTTGGGATGTAGGTCTTGGCGTTGGGATATTTTGTGTCTATCTTGGGACTTTTGAAGGGATTATTCAAGTATTTATTCAGTGGTTTATATCAAGGTACGGTACAACGGAACCTATGCTTACCTTCAGATAAACGACTGCATAAATACATGAATAATCCCGTCTAAATCTTGGGACAAAATCCCAATGTGTGGCACCCTTGAATTCACCTCAACCGTCTCTCGCAAGCGACTTGCTACCCTTCGCCCCAGCTATTTCAACTCCCAACCACAACCATACCTCAACCCAATACGTTTGGGTTAAAATTAGATATAATGCCGGATGCAAATTTCTACAACCTTGATGTTGATGTGATTTGCATCCAATTCTGTAATGATCATGGTTTTCTCACATTCCCGCATTGGTGGCACTAAAAATTTATTTGCTCCCGCAGTTTCAGGGATATAAATTATTATCCTCCAGTATAAAACAAATATGTGGGAGTTGGATCTGGTCATTGATAGGTGCATCATATTGGAATCTGGTCCATATTTGGTCCGTCATTATCTTGCAACTTTTAAGGGTAGAGCAGCTTGGAGTAAGATCCTTAGATGTGGTTGGTCAATCATCTTGGAACTTTTACGGGTAATAGAGCTTGGAGTTAGATCTGGACCATGGTTGGTCATTCATCTTGGAACTTTTAAGAGTTGTACAGCTTGGAGTTAGATCTGGGCCATTATTGGTCCCCCATATTTGAACTTTTAAGAGTAGTAGACTATACAGGTCGGAGTAGGATGGTAGGATGCTCTTCAGGATTGGCGATTCGGCGCTCCTTCCAACGAGTGTTCCCCATGATTAATTAATTATTTATTAATTAACCAATAGCTATCTATCTTTATTTCTGGATGTGTTTTAGTTTTGTTTCCATTTTTTTCTCCCCTCATATATTCACCTGTATCGCTGTCTCACCTTTCTCATATATCCCTGTTGTTTTGTTGTTGTTGTGGTCTTTTTTTTATGGTGTTTGTTTTGCTGTAATGTAACTTTTGTTCTCGTTTTTGTGTGTTTTTGATCATCGGGTGTTCCTTTGTTTCATGAGGGTGTGTGTGTTAGTGTGTGTTGTGTGTGTGTGTGTGTGTGTGTGTGTGTGTGTGTGTGTGTGTGTGTGTGTGTGTGTGTGTGTTGGTGTGTTGTGTGTGTGTGTGTGTGTGTGTGTGTGGTGTGTGTGTGTGGTGTGTGTGTGTGTTGTGTGTGTGTGTGTGTGTGTGTGTGTGTGTGGTGTGTGTGTGTGTGTGTGTGTGTGTGTGTGTGTGTGTTGTGTATGTGTGTGTGTGTGTTTGTGTGTGTAAGTGTGTGTGTGTGTGTGTGCGTGTACGTGTGTGTGTGTGTGTGGGGTGTGTGTGTGTGTGTGTGTGTGTGTTGTGTGCGATGTGTGTGTTTGTGTATTGTTTTGTGTGTGTGTTTGTGTGTGTGAGTGTGTGTGTGTGAGTTGTGTGTGTGTTTTAGTTGTGTTTTATAATTATATTTTGTTGATTTGTGTTTTTGTGTTTCTCTGTCACTCACGGTTCTTTTCCTCCTTCTTGCTTACCTTATTCATTTCCATGTATGCAGTTTCCTCCTGAATGATGTGTATCTTAATACAGATTATTTTCTATTATAATATATCTTTCTATATCACGTTTCCATCATTTGTATACGTCGTCTTTTGTATATATTTATAAATCTTTATTTCTTGTAGATGTTCCTTAAATTTGATTTCATTCCACGCCCTTCATTAATTTCTTGGTCAACACTCTTTATAGACTACCTTCTTCAATTCTTATTCAGGAATTCCTTGTCATAGTCCATCCAGTTAACCCGTGGGCTGTGGCAAGTTTTCCTGAAGGCTCTGCTGAGCTACTGCGAAACCGAAACCGCAGTTTTTAATTGCATACAAAAACCAGGCCGACATTCGTAAAAGTCTACTTATTGTGTCACATATACGCCTTGATGTCAGCTCTCGATAACACACACCACCATCTGCCTCATTACGATGTACGCAGATATTTACCAATCCTTGGTTATTTGCCAAAAGATCTTGGGATGTAGGTCTTGGCGTTGGGATATTTTGTGTCTATCTTGGGACTTTTGAAGGGATTATTCAAGTATTTATTCAGTGGTTTATATCAAGGTACGGTACAACGGAACCTATGCTTACCTTCAGATAAACGACTGCATAAATACATGAATAATCCCGTCTAAATCTTGGGACAAAATCCCAATGTGTGGCACCCTTGTATTCACCTCAACCGTCTCTCGCAAGCGACTTGCTACCCTTCGCCCCAGCTATTTCAACTCCCAACCACAACCATACCTCAACCCAATACGTTTGGGTTTAAATTAGATATAATGCCGGATGCAAATTTCTACAACCTTGATGTTGATGTGATTTGCATCCAATTCTGTAATGATCATCGTTTTTCTCACATTCCCGCACTGGTGGCACTAAAAATTATTTGCTCCCGCAGTTTCAGGGATAAGAATTATTATCCTCCAGTATAAAACAAATATGTGGGAGTTGGATCTGGTCATTGATAGGTGCATCATATTGGAATCTGGTCCATATTTGGTCCGTCATTATCTTGCAACTTTTAAGGGTAGAGCAGCTTGGAGTAAGATCCTTAGATGTGGTTGGTCAATCATCTTGGAACTTNGAGCTACTGCGAAACCGAAACCGCAGTTTCATGCATAAAACAGCGACATCGTAAAAGTCTACTTATTGTGTCACATATACGCCTTGATGTCAGCTCTCGATAAACACACCACCATCTACCTCATTACGATGTACGCAGATATTTACCAATCCTTGGTTATTTGCCAAAAGATCTTGAGATGTAGGTCTTGGCGTTGGGATATTTTGTGTCTATCTTGGGACTTTTGAAGGGATTATTCAAGTATTTATACAGTGGTTTATATCAAGGTACGGTACAACGGAACCTATGCTTACCTTCAGATAAACGACTGCATAAATACATGAATAATCCCGTCTAAATCTTGGGACAAAATCCCAATGTGTGGCACCCTTGAATTCACCTCAACCGTCTCACGCAAGCGACTTGCTGCCCTTCGCCCCAGCTATTTCAACTCCCAACCACAACCATACCTCAACCCAATACGTTTGGGTTAAAATTAGATATAATGCCGGATGCAGATTTCTACAACCTTGATGTTGATGTGATTTGCATCCAAGTCTGTAATGATCATCGTTTTTCTCACATTCCCGCACTGGTGGCACTAAACATTGATTTGCTCCCGCAGTTTCAGGGATAAGAATTATTATCCTCCAGTATAAAACAATATGTGGGAGTTGGATCTGGTCATTGATAGGTGCATCATATTGGAATCTGGTCCATATTTGGTCCGTCATTATCTTGCAACTTTTAAGGGTAGAGCAGCTTGGAGTAAGATCCTTAGATGTGGTTGGTCAATCATCTTGGAACTTTTACGGGTAATAGAGCTTGGAGTTAGATCTGGACCATGGTTGGTCATTCATCTTGGAACTTTTAAGAGTTGTACAGCTTGGAGTTAGATCTGGGCCATTATTGGTCCCCCATATTTGAACTTTTAAGAGTAGTAGACTATAAAGGTCGGAGTAGGATGGTAGGATGCTCTTCAGGATTGGCGATAGGGGGCTCCCTCCAACGAGTGTTCCCATGATTAATTAATTATTTATTAATTAACCATTAGCTATCTATCTTTATTTCTGGATGTGTTTTAGTTTTGTTTCCATTTTGTTCTCCCCTCATATATTCACCTGTATCGCTGTCTCACCTTTCTCATATATCCCTGTTGTTTTGTTGTTGTTGTGGTCTTTTTTTATGGTGTTTGTTTTGCTGTAATGAGACTTTTGTTCTCGTTTTTGTGTGTTTTGATCATCGGGTGTTCCTTTGTTTCATGAGGGTGTGTGTTAGTGTGTGTGTGTGTGTGTGTGTGTGTGTGTGTGTGTGTGTGTGTGTGTGTGTGTGTGTGTGTGTGTGTGTGTGTGTGTGTGTGTGTGTGTGTGTGTGTGTGTGTGTGTGTGTGTGTGTGTGTGTGTGTGTGTGTGTGTGTGGTGTGTGTGTGTGGTTGTGTGTGTGTGTGTGTGTGTGTGTGGTGTGTGTTGTGTTGTGTGTGTGTGTGTGTGTGTGGTGTGTGTATGTGTGTGTGTGTGTTTGTGTGTGTAAGTGTGTGTGTGTGTGTGTGTGTACGTGTGTGTGTGTGTGTGTGTGTGTGTGTGTGTGTGTGTGTATGTGTGTTGTGTGCGATGTGTGTGTTTGTGTATGTGTTTGTGTGTGTGTCTGTGTGTGTGTGTTTGTGTGTGGGTGGGTGTGTGTGTTTTAGTTGTGTTTTATAATTATATTTTGTTGATTTGTGTTTTTGTGTTTCTCTGTCACTCATGGTTCTTTTCCTCCTTATTGTTTACCTTATTCATTTCCATGTACGCAGTTTCCTCCTGAATGATGTGTATCTTAATACTGATTATTTTCTATTATAATATATCTTTCTATATCACGTTTCCATCTTTTGTATACGTCGTCTTTTATATATATTTATAAATCTTTATTTCTTGTAGATGTTCCTTAAATTTGATTTCATTCCACGCCCTTCATTAATTTCTTGGTCAACACTCTTTATAGACTACCTTCTTCAATTCTTATTCAGGAATTCCTTGTCATAGTCCATCCAGATAACCCGTGGGCTGTGGCAAACCTTCCTGAAGGCTCTGCTGAGCTACTGCGAAACCGAAACCGCAGTTTTCAATTGCATACAAAAACCAGGCCGACATTCGTAAAAGTCTACTTATTGTGTCACATATACGCCTTGATGTCAGCTCTCGATAACACACACCACCATCTGCCTCATTACGATGTACGCAGATATTTACCAATCCTTGGTTAATTGCCAAAAGATCTTGGGATGTAGGTCTTGGCGTTGGGATATTTTGTGTCTATCTTGGGACTTTTGAAGGGATTATTCAAGTATTTATTCAGTGGTTTATATCAAGGTACGGTACAACGGAACCTATGCTTACCTTCAGATAAACGACTGCATAAATACATGAATAATCCCGTCTAAATCTTGGGACAAGATCCCAATGTGTGGCACCCTTGAATTCACCTCAACCGTCTCTCGCAAGCGACTTGCTGCCCTTCGCCCCAGCTATTTCAACTCCCAACCACAACCATACCTCAACCCAATACGTTTGGGTTAAAATTAGATATAATGCCGGATGCAGATTTCTACAACCTTGATGTTGATGTGAATTGCATCCAAGTCTGTAATGATCATCGTTTTTCTCACATTCCCGCACTGGTGGCACTAAAAATTGATTTGCTCCCGCAGTTTCAGGGATAAGAATTATTATCCTCCAGTATAAAACAAATATGTGGGAGTTGGATCTGGTCATTGATAGGTGCATCATATTGGAATCTGGTCCATATTTGGTCCGTCATTATCTTGCAACTTTTAAGGGTAGAGCAGCTTGGAGTAAGATCCTTAGATGTGGTTGGTCAATCATCTTGGAACTTTTACGGGTAATAGAGCTTGGAGTTAGATCTGGACCATGGTTGGTCATTCATCTTGGAACTTTTAAGAGTTGTACAGCTTGGAGTTAGATCTGGGCCATTATTGGTCCCCCATATTTGAACTTTTAAGAGTAGTAGACTATAAAGGTCGGAGTAGGATGGTAGGATGCTCTTCAGGATTGGCGATAGGGGGCTCCCTCCAACGAGTGTTCCCCATGATTAATTAATTATTTATTAATTAACCATTAGCTATCTATCTTTATTTCTGGATGTGTTTTAGTTTTGTTTCCATTTTGTTCTCCCCTCATATATTCACCTGTATCGCTGTCTCACCTTTCTCATATATCCCTGTTGTTTTGTTGTTGTTGTGGTCTTTTTTTTATGGTGTTTGTTTTGCTGTAATGAGACTTTTGTTCTCGTTTTTGTGTGTTTTTGATCATCGGGTGTTCCTTTGTTTCATGAGGGTGTGTGTGTTAGTGTGTGTGTGTGTGTGTGTGGTGTGTTGTGTGTGGGGTGTGTGTGTGTGTGTGTGTGTGTGTGTGTGTGTGTGTGTGTGTGTGTGTGTGTGTGTGTGTGTGTGTGTGTGTGTGTGTGTGTGTGTGTGTGTGTGTGTGTGTGTGTGTGTGTGTGTGGTGTGTTGTGTGTTTTGTGTGTGTGTGTGTGTGGTGTTGTGTGTGTGTGTGTGTTGTGTGTGTGTGGTGTGTGTGTGTGTGTGTGTGTGTGTGTGTGTGTGTGTGTGTGTGTGTGTTGTGTGTGTGTGGTGTGTGTGTGTGTGTGTGTGTGTGTGTGTGTGGTGTGTGTGTGTGTGTGTGTGTGTGGTGTGTGTGTGTGTGTATGTGTGTGTGTGTGCGATGTGTGTTTGTGTATGTGTTTGTGGTGTGTCTGTGTGTGGTGTTGTGGTGGGTGGGTGTGTGTGTTTTAGTTGTGTTTTATAATTATATTTTGTTGATTTGTGTTTTTGTGTTTCTCTGTCACTCATGGTTCTTTTCCTCCTTCTTGTTTACCTTATTCGTTTCCATGTATGCAGTTTCCTCCTGAATGATGTGTATCTTAATACTGATTATTTTCTATTATAATATATCTTTCTATATCACGTTTCCATCTTTGTATACGTCGTCTTTTATATATATTTATAAATCTTTATTTCTTGTACATGTTCCTTAAATTTGATTTCATTCCACGCCCTTCATTAATTTCTTGGTCAACACTCTTATAGACTACCTTCTTCAATTCTTATTCAGGAATTCCTTGTCATAGTCCATCCAGTTAACCCGTGGGCTGTGGCAAGCCTTACTGAAGGCTCTGCTGAGCTACTGCGAAACCGAAACCGCAGTTTTCAATTGCATACAAAAACAGGCCGACATTCGTAAAAGTCTACTTATTGTGTCACATATACGCCTTGATGTCAGCTCTCGATAACACACACCACCATCTGCTCATTACGATGTACGCAGATATTTACCAATCCTTGGTTATTTGCCAAAAGATCTTGGGATGTAGGTCTTGGCGTTGGGAATATTTTGTGTCTATCTTGGGACTTTGAAGGGATTATTCAAGTATTTATTCAGTGGTTTATATCAAGGTACGGTACAACGGAACCTATGCTTACCTTCAGATAAACGACTGCATAAATACATGAATAATCCCGTCTAAATCTTGGGACAAAATCCCAATGTGTGGCACCCTTGAATTCACCTCAACCGTCTCTCGCAAGCGACTTGCTGCCCTTCGCCCAGCTATTTCAACTCCCAACCACAACCATACCTCAACCCAATACGTTTGGGTTAAAATTAGATATAATGTCCGGATGCAGATCTCTACAACCTTGATGTTGATGTGATTTGCATCCAATTCTGTAATGATCATCGTTTTTCTCACATTCCTGCACTGGTGGCACTAAAAATTGATTTGCTCCCGCAGTTTCAGGGATAAGAATTATTATCCTCCAGTATAAAACAAATATGTGGGAGTTGGATCTGGTCATGATAGGTGCATATATTGGAATCTGGTCCATATTTGGTCCGTCATTATCTTGCAACTTTTAAGGGTAGAACAGCTTGGAGTAAGATCCTTAGATGTGGTTGGTCAATCATCTTGGAACTTTTACGGGTAATAGAGCTTGGAGTTAGATCTGGACCATGGTTGGTCATTCATCTTGGAATTTTAAGAGTTGTACAGCTTGGAGTTAGATCTGGGCCATTATTGGTCCCCCATATTTGAACTTTTAAGAGTAGTAGACTATACAGGTCGGAGTAGGATGGTAGGATGCTCTTCAGGATTGGCGATTCGGCGCTCCTTCCAACGAGTGTTCCCCATGATTAATTAATTATTATTAATTAACCAATAGCTATCTATCTTTATTTCTGGATGTGTTTTAGTTGTGTTTCCATTTTTTTCTCCCTCATATATTCACCTGTATCGCTGTTCACCTTTCTCATATATCCCTGTTGTTTTGTTGTTGTTGTGGTCTTTTTTTTATGGTGTTATTTTGCTGTAATGAGACTTTTGTTCTCGTTTTGTGTGTTTTTGATCATCGGGTGTTCCTTTGTTTCATGAGGGTGTGTGTTAGTGGTGTGTGTGTGTGTGGTGTTTTGTGTGTGTGTGTGTGTGTGTGTGTGTGTGTGTGTGTGTGTGTGTGTGTGGTGTGTGTGTGGTGTGTGTGTGTGTGTGTGTGTGTGTGTGTGTGGTGTGTGTTTGTGAGTTGTGTGGTGTGTGTTGTGGTTGTGTGTGGTGTGTGTGTGTGTGTGTGTGTGTGTGTTGTGTGTGTGTGTGTGTGGTGGTGTGTGTATGTGTGTGTGTGTGTTTGTGTGTGTAAGTGTGTGTGTGTGTGTGTGTGTACGTGTGTGTGTGTGTGTGTGTGTGTGTGTGTGTGTGTGTGTGTGTGTGGTGTGTGCGATGTGTGTGTTTGTGATGTGTTTGTGTGGTGTCTGTGGTGTGTGTTTGTGTGTGGGTGGGTGTGTGTGTTTTAGTTGTGTTTTATAATTATATTTTGTTGATTTGTGTTTTTGTGTTTCTCTGTCACTCATGGTTCTTTTCCTCCTTACTTTTACCTTATTCATTTCCATGTATGCAGTTTCCTCCTGAATGATGTGTATCTTAATACTGATTATTTTCTATTATAATATATCTTTCTATATCACGTTTCCATCTTTTGTATACGTCGTCTTTTATATATATTTATAAATCTTTATTTCTTGTAGATGTTCCTTAAATTTGATTTCATTCCACGCCCTTCATTAATTTCTTGGTCAACACTCTTTATAGACTACCTTCTTCAATTCTTATTCAGGAATTCCTTGTCATAGTCCATCCAGTTAACCCGTGGGCTGTGGCAAGCCTTCCTGAAGGCTCTGCTGAGCTACTGCGAAACCGAAACCGCAGTTTTCAATTGCATACAAAAACCAGGCCGACATTCGTAAAAGTCTACTTATTGTGTCACATATACGCCTTGATGTCAGCTCTCGATAACACACACCACCATCTGCCTCATTACGATGTACGCAGATATTTACCAATCCTTGGTTATTGCCAAAAGATCTTGGGATGTAGGTCTTGGCGTTGGGATATTTTGTGTCTATCTTGGGACTTTTGAAGGGATTATTCAAGTATTTATTCAGTGGTTTATATCAAGGTACGGTACAACGGAACCTATGCTTACCTTCAGATAAACGACTGCATAAATACATGAATAATCCCGTCTAAATCTTGGGACAAAATCCCAATGTGTGGCACCCTTGAATTCACCTCAACCGTCTCTCGCAAGCGACTTGCTGCCCTTCGCCCCAGCTATTTCAACTCCCAACCACAACCATACCTCAACCCAATACGTTTGGGTTAAAATTAGATATAATGCCGGATGCAGATTTCTACAACCTTGATGTTGATGTGATTTGCATCCAATTCTGTAATGATCATCGTTTTTCTCACATTCCCGCACTGGTGGCACTAAAAATTGATTTGCTCCCGCAGTTTCAGGGATAAGAATTATTATCCTCCAGTATAAAACAAATATGTGGGAGTTGGATCTGGTCATTGATAGGTGCATCATATTGGAATCTGGTCCATATTTGGTCCGTCATTATCTTGCAAACTTTTAAGGGTAGAGCAGCTTGGAGTAAGATCCTTAGATGTGGTTGGTCAATCATCTTGGAACTTTTACGGTAATAGAGCTTGGAGTTAGATCTGGACCATGGTGGTCATCACTTGGAACTTTAAGAGTTGTACAGCTTGGAGTTAGATCTGGGCCATTATTGGTCCCCATATTTGAACTTTTAAGAGTAGTANGTCTGTGTGTGTGTGTTTGTGTGTGGGTGGGTGTGTGTGTTTTAGTTGTGTTTTATAATTATATTTTGTTGATTTGTGTTTTTGTGTTTCTCTGTCACTCATGGTTCTTTTCCTCCTTCTTGTTTACCTTATTCATTTCCATGTATGCAGTTTCCTCCTGAATGATGTGTATCTTAATACTGATTATTTTTCTATTATAATATATCTTTCTATATCACGTTTGCATCTTTTGTATACGTCGTCTTTTATATATATTTATAAATCTTTATTTCTTGTAGATGTTCCTTAAATTTGATTTCATTCCACGCCCTTCATTAATTTCTTGGTCAACACTCTTTATAGACTACCTTCTTCAATTCTTATTCAGGAATTCCTTGTCATAGTCCATCCAGTTAACCCGTGGGCTGTGGCAAGCCTTCCTGTAGGCTCTGCTGAGCTACTGCGAAACCGAAACCGCAGTTTTCAATTGCATACAAAAACCAGGCCGACATTCGTAAAAGTCTACTTATTGTGTCACATATACGCCTTGATGTCAGCTCTCGATAACACACACCACCATCTACCTCATTACGATGTACGCAGATATTTACCAATCCTTGGTTATTTGCCAAAAGATCTTGAGATGTAGGTCTTGGCGTTGGGATATTTTGTGTCTATCTTGGGACTTTTGAAGGGATTATTCAAGTATTTATACAGTGGTTTATATCAAGGTACGGTACAACGGAACCTATGCTTACCTTCAGATAAACGACTGCATAAATACATGAATAATCCCGTCTAAATCTTGGGACAAAATCCCAATGTGTGGCACCCTTGAATTCACTCAACCGTCTCACGCAAGCGACTTGCTGCCCTTCGCCCCAGCTATTTCAACTCCCAACCACAACCATACCTCAACCCAATACGTTTGGGTTAAAATTAGATATAATGCCGGATGCAGATTTCTACAACCTTGATGTTGATGTGAATTGCATCCAAGTCTGTAATGATCATCGTTTTTCTCACATTCCCGCACTGGTGGCACTAAAAATTGATTTGCTCCCGCAGTTTCAGGGATAAGAATTATTATCCTCCAGTATAAAACAAATATGTGGGAGTTGGATCTGGTCATTGATAGGTGCATCATATTGGAATCTGGTCCATATTTGGTCCGTCATTATCTTGCAACTTTTAAGGGTATAGCAGCTTGGAGTAAGATCCTTAGATGTGGTTGGTCAATCATCTTGGAACTTTTACGGTAATAGAGCTTGGAGTTAGATCTGGACCATGGTTGGTCATTCATCTTGGAACTTTTAAGAGTTGTACAGCTTGGAGTTAGATCTGGGCCATTATTGGTCCCCCATATTTGAACTTTTAAGAGTAGTAGACTATAAAGGTCGGAGTAGGATGGTAGGATGCTCTTCAGGATTGGCGATAGGGGCTCCCTCCAACGAGTGTTCCCCATGATTAATTAATTATTTATTAATTAACCATTAGCTATCTATCTTTTTTCTGGATGGTTTTAGTTTTGTTTCCATTTGTCCTCCCCTCATATATTCAACCTGTTCGCTGTCTCACCTTTCTCAATATTATCCCGTTTTTTGTTGTTTGTTTGGTCTTTTTTTAGAGGTTTTGTTTGCTGTATTTGAAGACTTTTGTTCTCGTTTTTGTGTGTTTTTGATCATGCAGGTTTTCTTTGTTTCATGATGGTGTGTGTTAGTGTGTGTGGTGTTTGTGTGAGTTGTGTGTGTGTGGGTGTGTGTGTGTGTGTTTGTTGTGCTGTGTGTGTGGTGTGTTGTGTGTGTGGTGTGTGTGTGTGTGTGTGTGTGTGTTATGTGTGTTGTGTGTGTTGTGTGTGTGTGGTGTGTGTGGTGTGTGTGTGTGTGTGAGTGATGTGTTGTGAGTTGTGTGTGTTTGTGTGTGTGGTGGTGTGTGTGTGTGTGTGTGTGTGGTGTGTGTGGTGTGTGTGTGTGGTGTGTTGTATGTTTGTTTGTGTTTGTGTGTGTAAGTGTGTGTGTGTGTTGTGTGTGTACTTGTGTGTGTGTGGGTGTGTTGTTTTGTGTGTGTGTGTGGTGTATGTGTTTGTGTTGTGTGCGTGTGTGTGTTTGTTGTATGTTTTTGTGTGTGGGTCGTGTGGTGTGTTGTGTGTGGGTGGGTGTGTTTTAAGTTGTGTTTATAATTATATTTTGTTGATTTTGTGTTTTTTGTGTTTCTCTGTCACATCCATGGTTCTTTTCCTCCTTCTTGTTACCTTATTCGTTTCATGAGCAGTTTTCCTCCTGAATGATGTGTATCTTATACTGATTATTTGCTATTATAATATATCTTTCTATATCACGTTTCCATCTTTTGTATCGTCGTCTTTGTATATAGAATTTATATATCTTTATTTCTTGTACATGTTCCTTAATTTGATTCTTCCACGCCCCTTCATAATTTCTTGTCAACACTCCTTATAGACTAACCTTCTTCAAATTCCTTATTCAGTGAATTCCTTGCCTAGTCCTCAGTTTAACCCTTGGGCTGTGGCAAAAGCCTGTTCTGAAGGCTCTGCTGGGCTAACTGCGAAACCGAAACCGCATTTTTCATTGCATACTAAAACCAGGCCGACATTCGTCAAAAGTCTACTTTGTGTCACATATACGCCTTGATGTAGCTCTCGATAACACACACCACCATCTGCCTCATTACGAGTACGCAGATATTTAACCAATCCTTGGTTATTTGCCAAAGATCTTGGGATGTAGGTCTTGTTGGCGTTGTGAATATTTTGTGTCTATCTTGGGACTTTTGAATGGATTATTCAAGTATTTATTCAGTGGTTTATATCAAGGTACGGTACACAACGGAACCTCATTGCTTACCTTCAGATAAACGCATGCATAATACATGAATAATCCCGTCTAAATCTTGGGACAAAATCCCAATGTTGTGGCACCAACCCTTGAAGGGGCACCTCAACCGTCTCTCGCAAGCGAACTTGCTTGCCCTTCGCCCCGCTATTTCAACTCCCAACCACAACCATACCTCCACCCAATACGTTTGGGTTAATAATTAGATATAATTGTCGGATGCAGATCTCTACAACCTTGATGTTGATGTTGATTTGCTCCAATTCTGTAAATGATCATCGTTTTTCCTCACATTCCTGCACTGTGGCACTAAAATTGTTTGCTCCCGCAGTTTCAGAGATAAGAATTATTATCCTCCAGTTTATAAAACAAATATGTGGGAGTTGGATCTGGTCAGTGATAGGTGCATCATATTGGAATATGTCCAGTATTTGGTCCGTCATTATCTTGCAACTTTTAAGGGTAGAAAAGCTTGGAGTAAATCCTTAGATGTGGTTGTCAATCATCCATGGAACTTTTACGGGTAATAGAGCTTGGGAGTTAGATCGGACCATGTGTGGGTCATTCATCTTGGAACTTTTAAGAGTTGTATCAGCTTGGAGTTAGATCTGGGCCATTATTGGTCCCCCCATAATTTGAAACTTTTAAGAGTAGTAGACTATACAGGTGGAGAGGAGGTAGGATTGCTCTTCAGATTTGGCGATTCGGCGCTCCTTCCAACGAAGTGTTCCCCCTGATTAAGTAATATTTATTAATTAACCATAGCTAGCTTCTTTATTTCTGGTGTGTTTTTAGTTGTGTTTCCATTTTTTTCTCCCTCTTATTCACCTGTATCGCTGTCTCACCTTTCTCATATATCCCTGTTTTTGTTGTTGTTGTGTCTTTTTTATGAGTGTTTATTTTGCTGAATGAACTTTTGTTCTCGTTTTGTGTGTTTTTTGATCATCGGTGTTCATTTTGTTCATGAGGGTGTGTGTTAGTGGTGTGTGGTGTGTGTGTGTTGTGTGTGTGTGTGGTTTGGTGTTGTGTGGTGTTGTGTGTGTGTGTGTTTGTGTGTGTGTGTGTGTGTTTGTGTGTGTGTGTGTGTGGTGTGTGTGTGTTGTGTGTGGTGTGTGTGTGTGTGTGTTATTTGTGTGGTGTGTTGTGTGTGTGTGTGTGTGTGTGTTTTGTGTGTGTGTGGTGTGGTGGGTGTGTGTATGTGTTTGTGTTGTTTGTGTGTTAAGTGTTGTTGTGTTTGTGTGTGGGTACGTGTGTGTGTGTGTGTGTGTGTGGTGTGTGTGTGTTGTGTGTGTTGGTGTGCGATGTGTGTGTTCGTTTATGTGTTTGTGTGTTGTGTCTGTGTGTGTGTGTTTGTGTGTTGTTGGTTGTGTGTGTTTTTAGTTGTGTTTTATAATTATATTTTGTTTGATTTGGTGTTTTTTGGTTTCTCTGTCACTCGGTTCTTTTCCTCCTTATTGTGTACTTAGTCATTTCCATAGTACGCAGTTGTTCCTCCTGAATGATGTGTTCTTATACTGATTATTTTCTATTATAATAAATCTTTGCTATATCACGTTTCATCTTTTGTATACGTCGTCTTTTAATATATATTTATAAATCTTTAAATTTTCTTGTAGATGTTCCTTAAATTTGATTTCATTCCACGCCCTTCATTAATTTCTTGGTCAACACTCTTTATAGACTACCTTCTTCAATTCTTATTCAGGAATTCCTTGTCATAGTCCATCCAGTTAACCCGTGGGCTGTGGCAAGCCTTCCTGAAGGCTCTGCTGAGCTACTGCGAAACCGAAACCGCAGTTTTCAATTGCATACAAAAACCAGGCCGACATTCGTAAAAGTCTACTTATTGTGTCACATATACGCCTTGATGTCAGCTCTCGATAACAACACACCACCATCTGCCTCATTACGATGTACGCAGATATTTACCAATCCTTGGTTATTGCCAAAAGATCTTGGGATGTAGGTCTTGGCGTTGGGATATTTTGTGTCTATCTTGGGACTTTTGAAGGGATTATTCAAGTATTTATTCAGTGGTTTATATCAAGGTACGGTACAACGGAACCTATGCTTACCTTCAGATAAACGACTGCATAAATACATGAATAATCCCGTCTAAATCTTGGGACAAATCCCAATGTGTGGCACCCTTGAATTCACCTCAACCGTCTCTCGCAAGCGACTTGCTGCCCTTCGCCCCAGCTATTTCAACTCCCAACCACAACCCAATACGTTTGGGTTAAAATTAGATATAATGCCGGATGCAGATTTCTACAACCTTGATGTTGATGTGATTTGCATCCAATTCTGTAATGATCATCGTTTTTCTCACATTCCCGCACTGGTGGCACTAAAAATTGATTTGCTCCCGCAGTTTCAGGGATAAGAATTATTATCCTCCAGTATAAAACAAATATGTGGGAGTTGGATCTGGTCATTGATAGGTGCATCATATTGGAATCTGGTCCATATTTGGTCCGTCATTATCTTGCAACTTTTAAGGGTAGAGCAGCTTGGAGTAAGATCCTTAGATGTGGTTGGTCAATCATCTTGGAACTTTTACGGGTAATAGAGCTTGGAGTTAGATCTGGACCATGGTTGGTCATTCATCTTGGAACTTTTAAGAGTTGTACAGCTTGGAGTTAGATCTGGGCCATTATTGGTCCCCCATATTTGAACTTTTAAGAGTAGTAGACTATACAGTCGGAGTAGTATGGTAGGATGCTCTTCAGGATTGGCGATGCGGCGCTCCTCCAACGAGTGTTTTCCCTGATTAATTAATTATTTATTAATTAACATTAGCTATCTATCTTTATTTCTGGATGTGTTTTAGTTTTGTTTCCATTTTTTTCTCCCCTCATATATTCACCTGTATCGCTGTCTCACCTTTCTCATATATCCCTGTTGTTTTTTGTTGTTGTGTCTTTTTTTTATGGTGTTTGTTTTGCTGTAATGAGACTTTTGTTCTCGTTTTTGTGTTTTTTTGATCATCGGGTGTTCCTTTGTTTCATGAGGTGTGTGTTGTTGTGTGTGTGTGGTGTGTGTGTGTGTGTGTGTGTGTGTGTGTGTGTGTTGTGTGTGTGTGTGTTGTGTGTGTGTGGTGTGTGTGTGTTGTGTGTGTGTGTGTGTGTGGTGTGTGTGTGTGTGTGTGTGTGTGTGTGTGTGTGTTGATGTGTGTGTGTGTGAGTTGTGTGTGTGTGTGTGTTGTGTGTGTGTGTGTGTGTGTGTGTGTGTGTGTGGTGTGTGTATGTGTGTGTGTGTGTTTGTGTGTGTAAGTGTGTGTGTGTGTGTGTGTGGTGTACGTGTGTGTGTGTGTGTGTGTGTGTGTGTGTGTGTGTGTGTGTGTGTTGTGTGCGATGTGTGTGTTTGTGTATGTGTTTGTGTGTGTGTCTGTGTGTGTGTGTTTGTGTGTGGGTGGGTGTGTGTGTTTTAGTTGTGTTTTATAATTATATTTTGTTGATTTGTGTTTTTGTGTTTCTCTGTCACTCACGGTTTTTTTCCTCCTTCTTGTTTACCTTATTCATTTCCATGTATGCAGTTTCCTCCTGAATGATGTGTATGTTAATACTGATTATTTTCTATTATAATATATCTTTCTATATCACGTTTCCATCTTTTGTATCGTCGTCTTTATATATATGTATAAATCTTTATTTCTTGGTAGATGTTCCTTAATTTGATTTCATACACGCCTTCATTTAATTTCTTGGTCAACACTCTTTATAGACTACCTTCCTAAATTCTTATTCAGGAATTCCTTGTCCTAGTCCATCCAGTTAACCCGTGTGCTGTGGCTAAGCCTTCCTGAAGGCTCTGCTGAGGCTACTGCGAAACCGAAACCGCAGTTTTTCAATTGCATACAAAACCATGCCGACATTCGTAAACGCTTCTTATTGTGTCACATATACCCCCCCCCCCCCCCCCCCCCCCCCCCCCCCCCCCCCCCCCCCCCCCCCCTTTTTTTTGATGTCACCTTCTCGTAACACACACCACCATCTGCCTCATTAGAATGTACGCCAGATATTTACCAATCCCTTGGGTTATTTGTCCAAAAATCTTGGGATGTAGGTCCTTGGTGGGCGGCGTTTGGGATTATTTTGTTGTCTATCTTGGACTTTTGAAGGGATTATTCAAGTATTTATTCGTGTTATATCAAGGTACGGTACAACGACCTATGCTTACCTTCAGATAAACGACTGCATAAAATACATGAATAATCCCGTCCTCAATCTTGGAACAAATCCCAATGTGTGTCACCATTGAATTCACTCAACCGTCCCTCTCGCAAGCGACTTGCTACCTCGCCCCGCTATTTCACTTCCCACCACAAACATACCTAACCCAATACGTTTGTGTTTAAATTTAGATATATGCGGATGCAAATTTCTGACAACCTTGATGTTGATGTGGATTTTTGCATCCAATCTGTAATGATCACTGTTTTTCTCACATTCACCGCACTGGTGGGCACTAAAAAATTGATTTGCTCCCGCAGTTTCAGGATAAATTATTATCCCTCCAGTATAAAACAAATATGTGGGAGTTGGATCTGTCAATTGATTGTTGCATCATATTGGAATCTGGTCCAATATTTGGTCCGTCATTATCTTGCAACTTTTAATGTAGAACAGCTTGGAGTAAGATCCTTAGATGTGGTTGTCCAATCAAACTTGGAACTTTACGGTAAGAGAGCTAGAGTTAGATCTGGAACCATGGTTGTCCATTCATCTGGAACTTTTAAGATTGTACAAGCTGGGAGTTAGATCTTAGCCATTATTGGTCCCCCATATTTGAACTTTTAAGAGTAGTAGACTATACAGGTCGGAGTAGGATGGTAGGATGCTCTTCAGGATTGGCGATTCGGCGCTCTTTCCAACGAGTGTTTCCCATGATTAATTAATTATTTATTAATTAACCAATAGCTATCTATCTTTATTTCTGGATGTGTTTTTAGTTTTGTTTTCCATTTTTTTCTCCCCTCATATATTCACCTGTATCGCTGTCTCACCTTTCTCATATATCCCTGTTGTTTTGTTGTTGTTGTGGTCTTTTTTTATGGTGTTTGTTTTGCTGTAATGAGACTTTTGTTCTCGTTTTTGTGTGTTTTTGATCATCGGGTGTTCCTTTGTTTCATGAGGGTGTGTGGTAGTGTGTGTGTGTGTGTGTGTGTGTGTGTGTGTGTGTGTGTGTGTGTGTGTGTGTGTGTGTGTGTGTGTGTGTGTGTGTGTGTGTGTGTGTGTGTGTGTGTGTGTGTGTGTGTGTGTGTGTGTGTGTGTGTGTGTGTGTGTGTGTGTGTGTGTGTGTGTGAGTGTGTGTGTGTGAGTTGTGTGTGTGTGTGTGTGTGTGTGTGTGTGTGTGTGTGTGTGTGTGTGTTTGTGTGTGTGTGTGTGTGTGGTGTGTGTATGTGTGTGTGTGTGTTTGTGTGTGTAAGTGTGTGTGTGTGTGTGTGTGTACGTGTGTGTGTGTGTGTGTGTGTGTGTGTGTGTGTGTGTTGTGTGCGATGTGTGTGTTTGTGTATGTGTTTGTGTGTGTGTCTGTGTGTGTGTGTTTGTGTGTGGGTGGGTGTGTGTGTTTTAGTTGTGTTTTATAATTATATTTTGTTGATTTGTGTTTTTGTGTTTCTCTGTCACTCATGGTTCTTTTCCTCCTTATTGTTTACCTTATTCATTTCCATGTACGCAGTTTCCTCCTGAATGATGTGTATCTTAATACTGATTATTTTCTATTATAATATATCTTTCTATATCACGTTTTCCATCTTTGTATACGTCGTCTTTTATATATATTTATAAATCTTTATTTCTTGTAGATGTTCCTTAAATTTGATTTCATTCCACGCCCTTCATTAATTTCTTGGTCAACACTCTTTATAGACTACCTTCTTCAATTCTTATTCAGGAATTCCTTGTCATAGTCCATCCAATAACCCGTTGGGCTGTGGCAAGCCTTCCTGAAGGCTCTGCTGAGCTACTGCGAAACCGAAACCGCAGTTTTCAATTGCATACAAAAACCAGGCCGACATTCGTAAAAGTCTACTTATTGTGTCACATATACGCCTTGATGTCAGCTCTCGATAACACACACCACCATCTGCCTCATTACGATGTACGCAGATATTTACCAATCCTTGTTTAATTGCCAAAAGATCTTGGGATGTAGGTCTTGGCGTTGGGATATTTTGTGTCTATCTTGGGACTTTTGAAGGGATTATTCAAGTATTTATTCAGTGGTTTATATCAAGGTACGGTACAACGGAGCCTATGCTTACCTTCAGATAAACGACTGCATAAATACATGAATAATCCCGTCTAAATCTTGGGACAAGATCCCAATGTGTGGCACCCTTGAATTCACCTCAACCGTCTCTGGCTAGCGACTTGCTGCCCTTCGCCCCAGCATTTCAACTCCCAACCACACCATTCCTCAACCCATACGTTGGTTAAATTTTTTCANTTGCCAAGACTTGGATGTAGGTCTTGCGTTGGATATTTTGTGTCTATCTTGGGACTTTTGAAGGGATTATTCAAGTATTTATTCAGTGTTTATATCAAGGTACGGTACAACGAACCTATGCTTACCTTCAGATAAACGACTGCATAAATACATGAATAATCCCGTCTAAATCTTGGGACAAGATCCCAATGTGTGGCACCCTTGAATTCACCTCAACCGTCTCTCGCAAGCGACTTGCTGCCCTTCGCCCCAGCTATTTCAACTCCCAACCACAACCATCCTCAACCCAATACGTTTGGGTTAAAATTAGATATAATGCCGGATGCAGATTTCTACAACCTTGATGTTGATGTGATTTGCATCCAATTCTGTAATGATCATCGTTTTTCTCACATTCCCGCACTGGTGGCACTAAAAATTGATTTGCTCCCGCAGTTTCAGGGATAAAATTATTATCCTCCAGTATAAAACAAATATGTGGGAGTTGGATCTGGTCATTGATAGGTGCATCATATTGGAATCTGGTCCATATTTGGTCCGTCATTATCTTGCAACTTTTAAGGGTAGAGCAGCTTGGAGTAAGATCCTTAGATGTGGTTGGTCAATCATCTTGGAACTTTTACGGGTAATAGAGCTTGGAGTTAGATCTGGACCATGGTTGGTCATTCATCTTGGAACTTTTAAGAGTTGTACAGCTTGGAGTTAGATCTGGGCCATTATTGGTCCCCCATATTTGAACTTTTAAGAGTAGTAGACTATACAGGTCGGAGTAGTATGGTAGGATGCTCTTCAGGATTGGCGATGCGGCGCTCCCTCCAACGAGTGTTTCCCATGATTAATTAATTATTTATTAATTAACCATTAGCTATCTATCTTTATTTCTGGATGTGTTTTAGTTTTGTTTCCATTTTTTTCTCCCCTCATATATTCACCTGTATCGCTGTCTCACCTTTCTCATATATCCCTGTTGTTTTGTTGTTGTTGTGGTCTTTTTTTTATGGGGTTTGTTTTGCTGTAATGAGACTTTTGTTCTCGTTTTTGTGTGTTTTTGATCATCGGGTGTTCCTTTGTTTCATGAGGGTGTGTGGTAGTGTGTGTGTGTGTGTGTGTGTGTGTGTGTGTGTGTGTGTGTGTGTGTGTGTGTGTGTGTGTGTGTGTGTGTGTGTGTGTGTGTGTGTGTGTGTGTGTGTGTGTGTGTGTGTGTGTGTGTGTGTGTGTGTGTGTGTGTGTGTGTGTGTGTGTGTGTGTGTGGTGTGTGTGTGTGTGTGTGTTGTGTGTGTGTGTGTGTGTGTGTGTGTGTGGTGTGTGTGTGTGTGTGTGTGTGTGTGTGTGTGTGTTGTGTGTGTTGTGTGTGTGTTGTGGTGTGTGTGTGTGTGTGTGTGTGTGTGGGTGTGTGGTTGTGTGTGTGTGTGGTGTGTGTGTGTGTGTGTGTGTTGTGTGCGAGTGTGTGTGTTTGTGTATGTGTTTGTTGTGTGTGTCTGTGTGTGTGTTTTTGTGTTGGGTGGGTGTGTTGTTTTTAGTTGTGTTTTTATAATTATATTTTGTTGATTTTGTTATTTGTGTTTCTCTGTCACTCATGGTTTCTTTTCCCTCCTTGTTTACCTTATTCATTTCCATGTATGCAGTTTTCCTCCTGATGATAGTGTATCTTATATCTGATTATTTTCTATTATAATATAGTCTTTCTAAATAAACAATCACGTTTCCATCTTTGTGTGATACGGTCCGTCGTTTATATATATTATAAATCTGTATTCTTGTAGCATGTGTCCTTAAATTTGATTTCATTCAACACGCCCTTCATAACTTTCTTGGTCAAACACGCTTATAGACTATCTCTTCAATCTTATTCAGGAATTCCTTGTCATCAGTCCATCCAGTTTAACCCATGGCTGGGCAAGCCTTCCCTGAAGGCTCTGCTGATCTACTGCGAAACGAAACCGCAGTTGTTCAATTGCATACAAAACCAGGCCCGACATTCGTAAAAGTCTACTTATTGGTGTCCCATATACGCCTTGATGTCAGCTCTCGATAACACACAACCATCACCATCTGCCTCATTACGCAGCTGTACGCAGATATTTTACAATCCTTGGTTTTTGCCAAAGATCTTGGGGATTAGGTCTTGGCGTGCGGATAGTTTTGTGTCTATCTTGGGACTTTGGAAGGGATTATTCAGTAAATTAGTCAGTGTTTACAATCAAGGTACGGTACACGGAACCTATGCTTACCTTCAGATAAACGACGAATAAATGACTGAATAATCCCGTCTAATCTTGGTACAAAATCCCCAATGTTGTTGCACCCTTGAATTCACCTCAACCGTCCTCCGCAAGCGACTTGCTGCCCTTCGCCCCAGCTATTTAAACTCCCAACCACAACCATACCTCAACCCATACGTTTGGGTTAAAATTAGATAGTATAATGCCGGATGCAGATTTCTACAACTTGATGTTGAATGTGATTTGCAGTCAATTCTGTAATGATACACGGTTTTGTCACCTCATTCCGCACTGGGAGCAAACTAAAAATTTATTTGCTCCCCGGCGTTCAGGGGTAAGAATTATTATCCTCCATATAAAACAAATATGTGGGAGTTTGATCTGGTCTTGATTAGGTCATCATATTGGAATTCTGGTCCATATTTGGGTCCGTCATTATCTCGCAACTGTTTAAAGGGTAGAACAGCTTGGAGTAAGATCCTTAGAGGTGTTTGGTCCATCTCTTGGAACTTTTACGGGTAATAGAGCTTGGATTTGAGATCTGGACCCATGGTTTGGTCATTCATCTTGGAACTTTAAGAGTTGTACACTTGGAGTTAGTTCTGGCCATTATTGTTCCCCCATATAATGAACTTTCAGGAGTAGTAGAACTATACATGTCGAGTAGGAATGGTAGGATGCTCTTCAGATTGGCGATTCGCGCTCCTTCCAACGGAGTGGGGTTTTTTCCCATGATTATTAAATTATTTCTTATATACCCAATAGCTATCTATCTTTTTTTTCTGGATGTGTTTAGTTTTGTTTCCATTTTTTTCTCCCCGCATATATTCACACTGTATCGCTGTCTCAACCTTTCTCATATATCCCTGTTGTTTTGTTGTTGTTGTGGTCTTTTTTTAATGGTGTTATTGTTTTGCTGTAAATTGAGACTTTTGGTTCTCGTTTTTGTGTGTTTTGATCATCGGGTGTTTCCTTTGTTTCATGAGTGTGTGTGTTATTGTGTGTGTGGTGTGTTGTGTGTGTTGTGTGTGTGTGTGTGTGTGTGTGTGTGTTATGGTGTGTGTGTGTGTATGTGTGTTTGTGTGTGTGTGTGTGTGTGTGTTGTGTGTGGTGTGTGGTGTGTCTGTGTGTGTGTGTGTGAGTGTGTGTGTGTGAGTTTGTGTGTGTGTGTGTGTGTGTGTGGTGTGTGGGTGTGTGGTGTTTGTGTGTGTATGTTGTGTGTGTGTGTGTGATGTTGTATGTGTGTGTGTGTTTTTGTGTGTGTACGTGTGTGTGTGTGTGTGTGTTTGTCCGTGTGTGTGTGTGTGTGTGTGTGTGGATGTGGTGTGGTGTGTGTGTGTGTGTGTGTTGGTGTGCGATGTTGTGGTGTTTGGTATGTGTTGTTTTGTGTGTGTGTGTTGTGTGTGTGTTTTGTGTGTGGGTGGTGGGTGTGGTTTTTAGTTGTTGTTTTATATTATATTTTTGTTGTTGTTTTTTTGTGTTTCTCTGTCACTTCACGGTTCTTTTCCTCCTTCTTGTTTCCTTATTCATTTCCTTGTATGGAGTTTCCTCCTGAATGATTGTATCTTAATACTGATTATTTTCTATTATATATATCTTTCTATATCACGTTCCACCAATCTTTTGTATACGTCCGTCTTTTATATATATTTATAAATCTTTATTTCTTTGTAGATGTTCCTTAACTTGATTTCTTCCACGCCCTTCATTAATTTCTTTCTTGGTCAACACTCCTTTTAGACTACCTTCTTCAATTTCTTTATTCAGGAATTCCTTGTCATAGTCCATCCAGTTACCCGGGGCTGTGGCAAGCCTTTCCTGAAGGTCGCTGAGCTACTACTGCGAAACCGCAAACCGCAGTTTTCATTGAATACCAAAACCCAGGCCGACATTCGTAAAAGTCTACTTATTGTGTCACATTTACGCTTTATTCACTCCTCGATAACACACACCACCATCTGCCTCATTACGATGTACGCAGATATTTAACCAACCTTGGTTATTTGCCAAAAGATCTTGGGAATGTAGGTCTTGGCGTTGGAATATTTTGGTGTCTCTCTTGGGACTTATGAAGGGATTTATTCAAGTATTTATTCAGTGGGTTTATATCAAGGTACGGTACACGGAACCTAGGCTTACCTTCCAATAAACGACTTGCTAAATACTGAATAATCCCGTCTAAAATCTTGGGACCAAAATCCCAATGTGTGGCACCTTGAATTCACCTCAACCGTCTCTCCTCGAAGCGACTTGCTGCCCTTCGCCCGCAGCTATTTCAACTCCAACCACAACCATACCTCAACCCAATACGTTTGGGTTGAAAATTAGATATAATGCCCGGAAGGCAGATTTCTACAACCTTGATGTTGATGTGATTTGCATCCAATTCTGTAATGATCATCGTTTTTCCCCTCACTTCCCGCACTGGTGGCACTAAAAATTATTTGCTCCCGCACGTTTCGGGATAAGAATTATTATCCTCCATATAAAAACAAATAATGTGGGAATTGGATTGCTGGTCATTGATAGGTAGCATCATATTGGAATCTGGTCCATATTTGGTCCCGTCATTATCTTGCAACTTTTAAGGGTAGAGCATCTTGGATTAGAGATCCTTAGATGTGGTTGGTCAATCATCTTGTAAAACTTTTTAACGGGTAATAGATCTTGAGTAATTCTGGACCATGGTTGGTCATTCATCTTGGAACTTTTTAAGAGTTGTTTCATCTTGGAGTTAGATCTTGGGCCATTTATTATGTCCCCCATATTTGAACTTTTAAGAGTAGTAGACTATACAGGTCGGAGTAGGATGGTAGTATGCTCTCGGATTGGCGATGCGGCGCTCCCTCCAACGAGTGTTCCCCCTGATTAATTAATTATTTATTATTAACCATTAGGTATCTATCTTTATTTCTGGATGTGTTTTTAAGTTTTTGTTTCCATTTTTTTCTTCCCCTCATATATTCACCTGTATCGCTTCTCACACTTTCTCAATATCCTGTTGTTTTGTTGTTGTTTGGTCTTTTTTTTATGTGTTTGTTTGCTGTCAATGAGACTTATTGTTCTCGTTTTTGTGTGTTTTTGATCAGCGGGTGTGTCCTTTTGTTTCATGAGGGTGTGTGTTAGTGTTGTGTGTGTGTGTGTGTGTGTGTGTGTCGTGTGGTGGTTGGTGTGTGGTGTGGTGTGGTGTGTTGTGTGTGTGTGTGTGTGTGTGTGTGTGTGTGTGTGTGTGTTGTGTGGGTGTGTGTGAGTGTGTGTGTGTGAGTTGTGTGTGTGTGTGTGTGTGTGTTTGGTGTGTGTGTTGTGTGTGTGTGTGTGTGTGTGTGTGTGGTGTGTGTATGTGTGTTGTGTGTGTGTTTGTGTGTGTAGTTTGTGTGTGTGTGTGTGCGTGTACGTTGTGTGTTGTGTGTGTGTGTGTGTGTGTTGTGTGTGTGTGTTGTGTTCCGATGATTGTGTGTTTGTGTAGTGTTTTGTTTGTGTCTGTGTGTGTGTGTTTGTGTGTGGGTGGGTGTGTGTGTTTTCGATGTGTTTTTTTATTACTTATAATTTTTTTGTTTGAGTTTGTGTTTTTGTGTTTTCTCTGTCACTCACGGTTCTTTGTTCCTCCTTCCTGTTTACCTTATTTATTCCATGTATGCAGTTTCCTCCTGAATGATGTGTATCTTAATACTGATTATTTCTTAGTATAATATACTTTCTTATCACGTGTTCCATCTTTTGTATACTTGTCTTTTTATATATATTTATAAATCTTTATTTTTCTTGTAGATGTTCACTTAAATTTGATTTCATTCCACGCCCTTTCATTAATTTCTTGGTCACAATCTTTATAAGCCTACCTTTCTTTCATTCGTACTGCCAGAATTCCTTGTTCATAGTCCATCATTTAACCGGGGCTGTGGCAATGGCCTTCCTGTTAGGCTCTGCTGAGCTACTGCGAACCGAAACCGCAGTTTTCAATTGCATACCAAAAACCAGGCCGACATTTCGTAAAAGTCTACTTATTGTGTCACATATCGCATTGATGTCAGCTCCGAGAACACACACCACAATCCTCCTCATTACGCTGTACGCAGATATTTACCAATCCTTGGTTATTTGCCAAAAGATCTTGGGATGTAGTTCTTGCTTGCGATATTTTGTGTCTATCTTAGGCACTTTTGAATGGATTATTCAAGTATTTCTTCAGTGTTTTTACATCAAGGTCCGGTAAACAAAGGAACCTATGCTTACCTTCACATAAACGACTGCATACATACCTGAATAATTCCGTGCCTAAATCTTAAACTTGTGACAAATCCCAATGTGTGGCACCCTTGAATTCAACCTCCACCCGTCCATCGCAAGCGACTTGCTGCCCTTCGCCTACAGCTATTTAAACTCCCAACCACAACCATCTAACCTCAACCCAATACGTTTGGGTTAAAATTAGATGTATATGCCGGATGCAGATTTCTACAAACAAACCTTGATGTTGATTGTGATTTGGCACCAATTCTGTATGATCACGGTTTTTCTCACATTCACACGCACTGGGCAGCACTAAAAATTGATTTTGCTCCCGCAGTTTCAGGGGTAAGAATTATTATCTCCAGTATAAAACAATATGTGGTAGTTGGATCTGGTCATTGATAGGTGCATCAATATTGGAATCTGGTCCATATGTGGTCCGTCATTATCTTGCGACTTTTAAGGGTAGAACAGCTTGGAGTAGACCTTAGATGTGGTTTGTCAATCATCTTGGAACTTTTACGAGTAATAGAGCTTGGAGTTAGATCTGGACCATGGTTGTCATTCATTTTTGGAACTTTTAAGAGTTGTCCAGCGTGGAGTTAGATCTTGGCCATTATTGGCCCCCCATATTTGAAACTTTTAAGAGTATAGACATACGGTCGGAGTAGGATGGTAGGATGCTCTTCAGGATTGGCGATTCGGCGCTCCCTTCCACGAGTGTTTCCCCAATGAATTAATTAATTATTTATTAAATAACCATAGCTTCCTATCTTATTTCTCGGATGTGTTTTTAGTTTTTTTTCCATTTTTTTTCTGCCCCTCTTATATTCACCTGTATCGCTGTCTTACCTTCTCATATCTCCCTGTTGTTTTGTTGTTGTTGTGGTCTTTTTTTTTATGGTGTTTGTTTTGCTGTAATGAGACTTTTGGGTCTCGTTTTTGTGTGGTTTTTGATCATCGGGTGGTTCCTTTGTTTTCATGAGGTTTTGTGTTTAGTTGTGTGTAGTGTGTGTAAGTGTTTTGTGGTGTGTGTGTGTGTGTGTGTGTGTGTGTGTGTTGTGTGTGTGTGTGTGTGTGTGTGTGTGTTTGTTATGTGTGTGTGTGTGTTTGTGTGTGTAAAGTGTGTGTGTGTGTGTGTGCGTGTACGTGTGTGTGTGTGTGGTGTGTGGTGTGTTGTGTGTGTGTGTTGTGTGCGATGTGTGTGTTTTGTTGTATGTGTTTGTGTGTGTGTCTGTGTGTGTGTGGTTTGTGTGTGGGTGGGTGTGTTGTTTTAGTTGTGTTTTTATAATTATATTTTGTTGATTTGTGTTTTTGTGTTTCTCTGTCACTCATGTCTTTTCCTCCTTCTTGTTTACCTTATTCATTTCCATGTATGCAGTTGCCTCCTGAATGATGTGGTATGCTTAATACTGATTATTTTTCTATTATACTATATCTTTCATATCACGTTTCCATCTTTTGTATACGTCGGTCTTTTATATATATTATAATCTTTATTTCTTGTAGATTTCCTTAATTGATGTTCATTCCACGCCCTTCATTAATTTCTTGGTCAATACTCTTTATGAACTACCTTCTTCAATTCTTTCAGGAAATCCTTGTCGATGTCAATCATTTAAACCGTGGCTGTGGCAAGTCTTCCTGAAGGCTCTGCTGAGCTACTGCGAAACCGAAACTGCAGTTTTTTCAATGCATACAAAACACAGCCGACTTTTGTAAAAGTCTACTTATTGTGTCACATCTACTCTTGATGTCAGATCTCGATAACACCCAACACCATCTGCCTCATTACGATGTACGCAGATATTTACCATCCTTGGTTATTTGCCAAAAGATCTTGGGATGTAGTCTGGACATGTCAATGGGATATTTTGTGTTTATCCTTGGACTTTTTGAGGGATTGATTCAAGGTATTTTATTCAGTGGTTTACACATCAAGGTACGGTACAAACTGATCTATCTTACTTCAGATAACGACTGCTAAATACTGCTAATACCTCCTAAAGCTGGTACAAAATCCCAATGTGTGGCACCCTTGAATCACGCCTCAACCGTCTCTCCAAGCGACTTGCTACTCATTTCGCCCCAGCTATTTCAACTCCCAACACAACCATACCTCAACCCAATACGTTTGGGTTAAAATTAGATATAATGCCGGATGGGAAATTTCTACAACCTTGTGTTGATGTGATTTGCATCCATATGTTAATGATCACTGTTTTTCTCACATTCCCGCCTGGTGGCACTAAAATTAGATTTGCTCCCGCAGTTTTTCAGGGGATAAGAAATTATTATCCTCCAGTAATAAAACAAATATGTGGAGTTGGATCTGTCATTGCTAGGTGCATCATCGTGGAATCTGGGTCCATAATTTGGTTTGGTCCTTCATTTATCTGCAACTTTTAAGGGTAGAACCTTGGAGTTAAGATCCTAGTTGTTGGTCATCGCTGGGAACTTTTACGGGTATAGAGCTGGAGTTGAGATCGGGACCATGGTTGATCATTCATCTTGAACTTTTAAAGTTTGTAACAGCTTGGAGTTAGATTCTGGGCCATTATTGGTCCCCCATATTTGAACTTTTAAAGTAGTAGCACTATACCGGTCGGAGTAGGATGTGTAGGATGCTCTTCAGGATTGGCGATTCGGCGCTCTTCCAACGAGGTGTTCCCCATGATTAATTTAATTATTTCTTATTAACAATAGCTATCTATCTTTATTTCTGGATGTGTTTTAGTTTTTGTTTCCATTTTTTTTCTCTCCCTCATAATTCACCTGTATCGCTGTCTCACCTTTCTCATATATCCCTTGTGTTTTGTTGTTGTTGTGGTCCGTTTTTTTATGGTGTTTATTTTGCTTGTATGAGAACGTTTGTTATCGTTTTTGTTTGTTTTTGATCATCCCGGTGTTCCTTTGTTTCATGATTGTGTTTGTTAGTGTGTGTGTGTGTGTGTGTGTGTGTGTGTGTGTGTGTGTGTAGTGTGTGTTGTGTGTGTGTGTGTGTGGTGTGTGTGGTGTATGTGTGTGTGTTTGTGTGTGTGTGTGTGGTGGTGTGTGTGTGTGTGTGTGTGTGTGTGTGTTGTGGTGGTTTGGTGTGTGTGTGTGTGTGTGTAGTGTGTTTGTTGTGAGTTGTGTGTGTGGTGTGTGTGTGTGTGTGTGGTGTGGTTTTGTGTGTGTGTGGTGTGTGTGTGGTGTGTGTGTTGTGTGTGTGTGTTTGTGTGTGTATTGTGTGTTTGTGTGTTGTGTGGTGGTGTGTGTGTGTACGTGTGTGTGTGTGTGTGTGTGTGTGTGTGTGTGTGTGTGTGTGTGTGTGTGTGTTGTGTGCGATTGTTTGTTTGTGTATTTTTGTTGTGTTGTGTCTGTGTGTGTGTGTTTGGTGTGTGGTTGGGTGTTGTGTGTTTTAGTTGTGTTTTTATAATTATATTTGTTGAATTTGTGTTTTTGTGTTTCTTCCTCTGTCACTCATGGTTTCTTTCCTCCTTCTTGTTTACCTTATTCTTTCTGTATGCGTTTCCTCCTGAATGATGTGTATCTTAATACTGATTATTTTCTATATAATATATCTTCTATATCACGTTTCCATCTTTTGTATCCGTCGTCTTTATATATATTATAAATCTTTATTTCTTTGTAGATGTTCCTTAAATTTGATTCATTCCACGCCCTTCATTAATTTCTTGTCAATACTCTTTATAGACTACTCTTCTTCAAATTCTTATTCAGAGAATTCCTTGTTCAATAGTCCATCCATTACCCGTGGGCTGTGGCAAGTCTTCCTGAAGGCTCTTCTGAGCTACCTGCGAAACCGAAACCGCAGTTTTCAATTTGCATACAAAAACATGCGCATTTGTAAAAGTCCTACTTGGGATTGTGTCACATATACGGCTTGAAGATGTCATCTCTCGAATAACCACACACACGATCTGCCTCATTACGATGTACGCAGATATTTACCAATCCTTGGTTATTTGCCAAAAGATCTTGGGATGTAAGGTCCTTGGCGTTGGGATATTTTTGTGTCTATCTTGGGACTTTTGAAGGGATTATTCAAGTTTTTATTTTATTCATGGTTATATCAAGGTACGGTACAACGAACCTATGCTTACCTCAGATAAACGACTGCATAATACATGAATACTACCGTCCTAAATCTTGGATAAAAATCCCAATGTGTGGCACCCTTGAATTCACCTCAACCGTCTCTCGCAGCGACTTGCTGCCTTCGCCCCAGCCTATTTTTTCAACTCCCATCCACAACCATACCTCAATCCCAATACGTTTTGGGTTAAAATTAGATATAATGCCGGATTCAAATTTTCTACAAACCTTGATGTTGATGTGAATTTGCCATCCATTCTGTAATGATCACTGTTTTTCTCACATTCCCGCACTGGTGGCACTAAAAATTGATTTCTTCCGCCAGTTTCAGGATAAGAAATTATTATCCTCTAGTATAAACAAATATGTGGGAGTTGGGATCTGTCATTGATAGGTGCATCAGATGGAATCTGGTCATATTTGGTCCGTTATTATCTTGCAACTTTAAAGGGTAAACAAGCTTGGATTAAGTATCCTTAGATGTGGTTGGTCAATCATCTTGGAACTTTTTAACGGGTAAATGGAAGCTGGAGTTAATCTGACCATGGTTGTTCTTCATCGTGGAACTTTTAAGAGTTTGTACAGCGTGGGTTAGATCTGGCCATTATTGTTCCCCCAATATTTGAACTGTTAGGAGTAGTAGACTATACAGTACGGTTAGGATGGTAGATGCTCTTCAGGGATTGGCGCTCCTTCCAACGAGTGTTCCCATGATTAATTAATTATATTAATTAATTAACCAATTAGCAATCTATCTTTTATTTCTGGATGTGTTTTTAGTTGTGTTTCCATTTTTTTTATCCCCTCATTATTCACCTGTATCGCTGTCTTCACCTTTCTCCTATATCCCTGGTTGTATTTTGTTTTGTTGTTGTGGTCTTTTTTGTTATGTTTTTGTTTTGCTGTAATGAGACTTGTTGGTCCTCTTTTTGTGTGTTTTTGATCACGGGTGTTCCTTTGTTTCATGAGGTGTGTGTTAGTGTTGTGTGTGTGTGTGTGTGGTGTGTGTGTGTGTGTGTGGTTGTGTGTGTGTGTGTGTGTGTGTGTGTGTGTGTGTGTGTTTGTGTGTGTGTGTGTGTGTGTGTGTGTGTGTGGTGTGTGTGTGTGTGTGTGTGTGTGTGTGTGTGTGTGTTGTGTGTGTGGTGTGTGGTGAGTGTGTGTGTGTTGAGTTGTGTGTGTGTGTGGGTGTTGTGTGTGTGTGTGTGTGTGGGTGTGTGGTGTGTGTATGTGTGTGTGTGTGTTGTGGTGTGTTAAGTGTGTTTGTGTGGTGTGTGGGGTGTACGTGTGTGTGTGTGTGTGTGGGTGTGTGTGTGGTGTGTGTTGTGTTGTGTGCCGATGTGGTGTTTGTGTATGTGTTTTGTGTGTGTGTCTGTTTTGTGTGTGTTTGTGTGTGGGTGGGTGTGTGTGTTTTAGTTGTGTTTTTATAATTAATATTTTTTGTTTATTTGTGGTTTTTTGTGTTTCTCTGTCACTCACGGTTTCTTTTCTCCTTCTTGTTTTACCTTATTCATTTCCATGTATGCATTTTCCTCCTGATGATGTGTCTCTTTAATACTGATTATTTTCTATTCTAATATATCTTTCTATATCAGTTTCATCTTTTGTATACGTCGTCTTTATATATATTTATAATCTTTTATTTCTTGTAGATGTTCCTAAATTTGATTTCATTCCACGCCTTCATTAATTTCTGGTCAACACTCTTTATAGACTACCTTCTTCAATTCTATTCAGGATTCCTTGTCAATAGTCCCTCCAGTTAACCCGTGGGCTGTGGCAAGCCTTCCTGAAGGCTCTGCTGAGCTACTGCGAAACCAAACCGCAGTTTTCAATTGCATACAAAACCAGGCCGACATTCGTAAAAGTCTCCTTTTGTGTCACATATACGCCTTGATTGGTCAGCTCTCGATAACATCACAACCACCACTGCCTCATTACGATGTACGCAGATATTTACCAATCCTTGGTTCATTTTGCCAACAGATCTGGGGATGTAGTCCTTGGCGTTGGGATATTTGTGTGTCTATCTTGGGACTTTTGAAGGGATTATTCAAGTATTTATTCAGTGGTTTATATCAAGGTAAGGTACAACGAACCTATGCTTTACCTTCAGATAAACGACTGCATAAATACAGAATAATCCCGTCTAAATCCTTGGGACCAAAATCCCAATGTGTGGCACCCTTGAATTCACCTCAATCGTCCTCTCGCAGAGCGACTTGCTACCCTTCGCCCCAGCTATTTCAACTCCCAACCACACCAGACCTCAACCCAATACGTTTGGGTTAAAATTAGATATAATGCCGGAATGCCAAATTTTCTCTACAACCTTGATGTTGGATGTGATTGCATCCCATTCTGTAATGTAAGCACTGTTTTTCTCACATTCCCGCACTGGTGGCACTAAAAATTGATTGCTCCCGCAGTTTCAGGGATAAAAAATTTTATCCTCCAGTATAAAACAATATGTTGGGAGTTGGATCTGGTCCATTGATAGTGTCATCATATTGGAATCTGTTTCCATATATGGTCAGTCATTACTTGCAACTTTTAGGTAGAAACAGTCTTGTAGTAAGATCCTTAGATGTGGTTGGTCATCATCTTGGAACTTTACGGGTAATAGAGCTTGGATTTAGATCTGGACCTGGTTGGTCATTCATCTTGGACTTTTTAGAGTTGTACAGCTTGGAGTTAGATCTGGGCCATTATTGAGGTCCCCCATATTTTTGACTTTTAAGAGTAGTAGACTATACAGGTCGGAAGTAGGAATGGTAGGATGCTCTTCAGGATTGGCGATCGGCGCTTCCTTCCAACGAGTGTTCCCCATGATTAATTCATTATTTATTAAATTAACCAAAGCTATATATCTTTATTTCTGGATGTGTTTTTAGTTGTTGTTTCCATTTTTTTTCTCCCCTCAATATTATTCACTCTGTATCGCTGTTCTCCTTTTCTCATAATCCCTGTTGTTTTGTTGTTGTTGGGGGGTTGTCTTTTTTTTATGGTGTTTGGTTTTGCTGAATGAGACTTTTGTTCTCGTTTTTGTGTGTTTTTGATCATCGGTGTTCCTTTGTTTCATGGGGTGTGTGTTGTGTTGTGTGGTGTGTGTGTGTGTGTGTGTGTGTGTGTGTGTGTGTGTGTGTGTGTGTGTGTGTGTGTGTGTGTGTGTGTGTGTGTGTGTGTGTGTGTTGTGTGTGTGGTGTGTGTGTGTGTGTGTGTGTGGTGTGTGTGTGTGGTGTGTGTGTGTGTGTGTGTGTGTGAGTGTGTGTGTGTGGTTGTGTGTGTGTGTGTGGTGTGTGTGTGTGTGTGTGTGTGGTGTGTGTGGTGTGTGTATGTGTGTGTGTGTGTTTGTGTGTGTAAGTGTGTGTGTGTGTGTGTGCGTGACGTGTTGTGTGTGTGTGTGTGTGGGGGGGTGTGTGTGTGTGTGTTGTGTGGCGATGTGGTGTGTTTGTGGAGGTGTTTTTTGTGTGTGTGTCTGTGTGTGTGTGTTTGTGTGTGGGTGGGTGTGTTTTGTTTTTAGTTGTGTTTTTATAATTATATTTTTGTTGTTGGTTTTTTTTGTGTTTCTTCTGTCACTCACGGTTTCTTTTCCTCCTTCCGTTTTACCTTATTCATTTCCATGTATGCAGTTTCCTCTGAATGATGTGTATCTTATACTGATTATTTTCTATTATACTATCTCCTGTCTCTTATCACGTTTCCATCTTTTTGTATACGTCGTCTTTTTTATATAATTTATAAATCTTTATTCTTGTAGATGTTTTCCTTAATTTGATTTCATTCCACGCCCTTCTTAATTTCTGGTCAACACGCTTTATAGACCTGCCTTCTTCATTCTTATTCAGGAATTCCTTTGTCATAGTCCATCCAGTTTAACCCGTGGGCTGTGCAAAGCCTTTCTAGAGGCTCTGTTGAGCTACTGCGAAACCGAAACCGCAGTTTTTTTCAATTGCATACAAAAACCAGGCCGACATTCTAAAAGTCTACTTATTGTGTCACATATAAGCCTTGATGTCAGCTCTCATAACACACACCACCATCTGCCTCATTACGATGTAAGCAGATTTTTACCATCTTGTTATTTGCCAAGCTCTTGGGATGTAGGCTTGGCGTTGGGAACATTTATTTGTG
>JACEEZ010007414.1:0-2500 GCA_016584305.1 Chionoecetes opilio | reverse complement strand
AAGGGTAGAACAGCTTGGAGTAAGATCTTAGATGTGGTTGTCAATCATTCTGGGAACTTTTACGGTTAATAGAGCTTGGAGTTAGATCTGGGACCATGGGTGGTCATTTCATCTTGGAACTTTTTAAGAGTTGTACAGCTTGGAGTTAGATCTTGGCCTTATTGGGTCCCCCCATATGTGAATTTTAAGTGTAGTAGACTATACAGGTCGGAGTAGGATGGTAGTGAATTCTCTTCAGGATTGGCGAATGCGGCGCTCCCTCCAACGAGTGTTCCCTATGAGTATTAATTATTTATTATTAACCATTAGCTATCTATCTTTATTTCTGGATGTGTTTTAGTTTTTGTTTCCATTTTTTTTTTCGTCCCCTTCATATAGTCCACCTGTATCGCTGTCTCGACCTTTCTCATATATTTCCCCTGTTTGTTTGGTTGTTGTTGTTGTTTTTTTTTTATGGTGGTTTGTTTTGTTTGCTGTATGAACCTTTTTGTTCTCCCGTTTTTTGTGTGTTGTTGATCTCGGGTGATCCTTTTGTTCATGAAGGTGCTGGTGTTTAGTGTGTGTGTGTGTGTTGTGTGTGGTGTGTGTGTTGTGTGTGTGTGTGTGTGTGTGGTGGTGTGTGTGTGTGTGTGTGTGTGGGTGTGGTGTGAGGTGTGTGTGAGTTGTGTGTGGTGTGTTGTGGTGTGTGTGTGTGTTGGTGTGTGTTCTGTGTGGTGTTGTATGTGTTGTTGGTGTGTTTTTTGTGGTGGTGGGTAAGTGTGTGTGGTGTGTGTGTGCGTGTACGTGTGTGTGTGTGTGTGTGGGGTGTGTGTGTGTGTGTTGTGTGTTGTGTGGGCGTGTGTGTGTTTGTGTATGTGTTTTTTTGTGGTGTGTGTCTGGTGTGGTGTGTGTTTGTGTGTGGGGTGGGGTGGTGTGTGTTTTTTGATTGTGTTTTATAATTATATTTTTGTTTGATTTTGTGTTTTTTGTGTTTCTCTGTCACTCATGGTTCTTTTCCTCTTTCTTGTTTACCTTATTCATTTCCATGTATGCAGTTTCCTGTTGAATGATGTGTATCTTAATACTGATTATTTTCTATTAAATATATCTTTCTATATCACGTTTCCATCTTATGTATACGTCTTTCTTTTATATATATTTAAAAATCTTTATTTCTTGTAGATTTTTCCCTTTTAAATTTGATTTCATTCCACGCCCTTCATTAATTTTTTGGTAAACACTCTTTATAGACTACCTTCTTCATTCTTATTCAGGAATTCCTTTTTCATAGTCCATCCAGTTAACCCGTGGGTTGGCAAGCCTTCCTGAAGGCGCTGCTGAGCTACTGCGAAACCGAAACCCGCAGTTTTCAATTGCATACAAAACCAGGCCGACATTCGTAAAAGTCTACTTATTGTGTCACATATACGCCTTGATGTCAGCTCTCTGATAACACAACCACCATCTGCCTAACTACGATGTACCAGATATTTACCAATCTTGGTTATTTGCCAAAAGATCTTGGGATGTGGTCTTGGCGTTGGGATATTTTTGTGTCTATCTTGGGACTTTTGAAGGGATTATTCAAGTATTTATTCAGTGGTTTATATCAAGGTACGGTACAACGGAACCCTTTCTTACCTTCAGATAAACGACTGCTAAATACATGAAAATCCCGTCTAAATCTTGGGGTAAAATCCCAATGTGTGGCACCCTTGAAAATTTACCTCAAACCCTCTTCTCGCAAGCGACTTGCTGCCCTTCGCCCCACTATTTCAAATCCCAACCACAACCATACCTCAACCCAATACGTTTTGGGTTAAATTAGATATAATGCCGGATGCAAAATTTCTACAAACCCTTTATGTTGATGTGATTTTGCATCCAATTCTGTAATGATCCACTGTTTTTCTCACATTCCCGCACTGGTGGCACTAAAATTGATTTGCTCCCGCAGTTTCAGGGATAAAAAATTATTATCCTCCAGTATAAAACAAATATGTGGGAGTTGGATCTGGTCATTGATAGGTGGCATCATATTGGAATCTGGTCCATATTGGTCCGTCATTATCTTGCAACTTTTAAGGGGAGAACAGCTTGGAGTAAGATCCTTGATGTGGTTGGTCAATCATCTTGGAACTTTTTACGGGTAATAGAGCTTGGAGTTAGATCTGGACCATGGTTTGGGCATTCATCTTGGGAAATTTTAAGAGTTGTACAGCTTGGAGTTAGATCTGGGCCATTATTGGCCCCCATATTTGAACTTTTTAGGAGTAGTTAAAACTATACGGTCGGAGTAGGGTGGGAGGATGCTCTTCAGGATTGGCGATTCGGCGCTCCTTCCAACGAGTGGGTTTCCCCCTGATTTAAATTTAAATTTTTTATTAATTAACCAATAGCAATCTATCTTTATTTCTGGATGTGTTTTTTGTTTTGTTTCCATTTTTTTTCCCCCTCATATATTCACCTGTATCGCTGTCTCACCTTTCTCCTATATCCCTGTTGTTTTGTTGTTTTGTGG
>JACEEZ010007413.1:42500-55000 GCA_016584305.1 Chionoecetes opilio | reverse complement strand
TAATGTGCTGGGTGGTGGCGTTGACTGTCGGAGGGGCCAGTGCTGCTCCAACCTTCTTCTTCTGAAGTGCCGTCCACCTCGCCTGCGGCAGAGGAGCAGGATATCCGTAAATTCTGCTCACGAATCGGCACAGCACGTCCAGGCTCTCTTGCGTCAGCGGACCAGGGCTTCGGAGTTGTACCCAAAGCGTCGAGGGTTGCCTGGTCGGCCGCCTGGAACACAGGCCAAAGCTTGCAACTTGCCTTTCCTGAAGAGGGCGCAAGTGGTGTCGCAAAACCCGCAGAGCATGGAAGGACGTGGATCACATCCGCGTGAGAGCCAGTTCATCGTGGATGAGCTGAACGTTTTAAAAATCGTCTTGCCAAGCTGGAGGCAGTGTTTGGGGGGTATCTTGGGGAAGTGTCGGAGGAGGAGGACGAGGACGTCAGGTCCGGAGAAACTACGGTTGCCTCCACATCTTGTCGAGCATGGAGAGATGATATATCATCTTTGTGTCCGCTTCCTCTTGTTCTGAAGCGAACTTGGCTCGTCCGGTCCAGAAATTGCCACGGCTTTGTCGCGCCACGCGCAGACGAAAGCGTTTAAACCCCATGAATGGTGCTGGATTTGGGAGGCAATGAGAGAGGTCATAGCAGTCCCTTTTTGCCTTTTGGTGGACAAGATGTTAGCCATGGTCATTCCAGCTTTGATCCCTCGTCGTGCTTGGATGTCGATATCGATCCTCCACCTCGGGCTCGCTGTTCCCTCGTCTTGTCTTTGAGGGACGCGCCGATGTCGACCTGTCCCAAAAACAAGGTGCAACTCCCCGTAGCCAACACCCAGTTGGGCAACTCTCTGCAGGAGGGATCCAACCAGGTCCTTAAAGTTTGCTGAGCCGGAAACGGGGTGCTGTGAAGGATAGCCATCCCGTCGAGGACCAGCACGCGAGAGGATGAAGGGGTTTGCGAGGCCGTGGAGGGCCGGGCCCCGTTCATCTTCTCCAGAACCCTGAGAAGGGCACTTTTTGTCGTGACCCGCGGGTGGCCCGGTCGTCAAAGAGGGCAAGAGGGAACAGCGGCCAAGCGGCCCACGGCTTTCCACTCCTCGCACTGCGAGTTAGATTTTATATCATCTGCGACGTTTTATCCGGAAATCAGTGCCACGCACTAGCGCTCCGTATCCTTGAATCACTAGACCATAATCAAGCAATATTTTTCATGTCGAAAGATTTTTCGAAAAAAAAAAAAAAAAAAAATTTTTTCTTTACCTTGAAGGTCCGGGGTGGGCGGCCCCCGCCGCAAGTCCTGTTTCCATCTCCGTACTGCCTCGCGAATTTGTGGGGCTGGATTTTAGCAATGCACTGTCGGTGCCACGACCAATCGTCCCTTCTAGAGGACCTCCTGTGGGCCTCTACGAATTCGCCTTTTGAAGCCCACTTGGCCAGCATACTCCGAACATCCTCCTTGGGCGTCCGAGGTCGTAGGACCATATCTCCGTTAGTTGCACCGCAAATGACCCCACGATTTCATTGCGAGACTGGGAAGGAAAATTTGCGATTTTAATAAATGAATTTATTTTATTTACGGGTTTATAGCTAATATCTAAAATTATAGCCAATGAAAATTTTTCATTTATTTGCGAAATTTCATTACCGTATGTCATAAAAAAACGACCATGAGGGGACAGTCAGAGAAAAGTTACCATTTCTATTAATCAGACGGTAGTGCCTTTATGAGAAAGATACAGCCAGAAACATTTTATGACTTTTGATGTGAAATTAAGGCCAAAATTATTCCTTTTATATTTTTTTTTTTCCATTTTTTTTTCCCCTTATTTTTAATTTCCATTATAGTTCAGTAATGCGAACAGATCAACCACGGAGTATAAATAACATTTTATGCACTCTTAATAAGCTTCAATTTGAGTCCAAAACGAGGTCTCTACGAGTTTTTGGTTCTCATTCTGCAATTTGTAATGCCAATTTTTTTGCCAAATTGCCCAAATTGCAAATTGCGCGAAAAAATTACCGCTAAAAGAGTGACCCAACTACGATTTTCAGATTCAGCGGCACAAAATGCTTAGGATAAGACCCTCAAAATACTTCCTTCACCTAATGTGAAGCGAATCGCCCTAAGTGACCCTACTAGTAGCTGCTATCACTGAAATTAGTTAATGTGAAGCTGACGAACCTCCGCACTATATCAGGACGATACTCCAATTGCTCTATCTTGTTGGGGGACCACATGTAAGGGAGTAAAAGCAGAGAAAGCGATAGCCGTGTCGGAATGATCAATGTATATCTTGCATTATCCTAGCGATGCAGGTAGGAAAATATCTTAGCTGCGATATGTGATGTCGATCATCAGCCTTGAAAAATAATCTTCATCTAGTTTTTGAAAGCCGTAGATATTTTGTTGCAAGACTCTGCCTTTGGATCTATATCTTGCCTTTATTTTCGGTAATGCTGAACTCCAAACTCTTCCTGGGAATCATCTGTGTCAGTTTTTAGAACTTGTGAAAGAGGGCTTACGTCGGAGGCAGAGGAAGGGAGAGGCAGGGTCGAAGATGTGGAGCTGAGCTGAATGGAAGAGAAAGGCAAGAATCACTGGAAGATTTAGAAACGAAATATGGCAGAGCATATGTACCGATAGGAGAATGGCTTTGATAAAAATAGGGACGGGAGCTGCGTTGACACAAGACGGCTGAATCAAAGGCAGGAAAAGCGTGTTTGTTAGAAAGAAAACTAAATTTCCCTCGACGCCTTGCCTTGGCCAGACTCTTGCTGGCCATGAAGTGCTCGCCCACTGTTCTGGGGCTTCCAGTATTCCCTTCACACCATCATTAGTTTCCTACAGGTCTCACCGAACTCTAACAACTGAGTAATTCAGAACCGCGGCGGCCTGTTATTTCCTTTGATATCGGGTCATTTCTGCTGGAAATGTGAAGCCGCTGTGACTTCTTGAAGCAAAAGTGGATCATGGCGGAAAATGCCTGTGACAGCATTACACGAAAAAATATCACGGCAAAAAGTCATTCCTCCAAAATTTACATTTATACCTGCTTCTGACCTTCTTGCAAGTGATGATTACTGCTGTCAAAGATTTAACGGTAAAGTGCTACCTAAGACGATAGTTATAATTCTCATCCAATCTTCTTCATCTTTATTGTGGTCATGATATGTAATATCAATCAATCAATCATTGGGGGCATAAACCGGGGGGCGCGTCGCCTCGCTCACCCTACGACGCCACTCCCGGGGGTCACCACGCGCGAGTTCCCATGCAGGCTCCTTTCCCATACCAAGCAGCTCTCGACAAGAAACATCAACTTGCCCCAGTCACGAGCCATGTGGGTGCCCCCTTGGCCTCCTCCACGCCGGATTGTCTCTTACAGATGCAACCCGGTGGGAAGGATCGGTTTCAGGGTAGCGTGCCACATGCCCATGAAGCCGAAGTAGGCGCTGACGGACTATGCAGGTAATAGGCCTCGATTCAGTCTCAAGGTGCAATCGCTGATTTGACACGTAATCATCCCAGCGATACCCCATGATTCTGCGAAGACACTTATTACCAAAGGCATTGATTCGTCTCTTCATGTCACTATTTAGTGTCCATGTCTCACAACCATAGAGTAAGACAGGGGTCACAAGCGACATGAAGATCCGGATCTTTGTCCTCCTGCACAGGTACCGACAACGCCAAATACTCCCGCTGAGCGAGTCCATAACACCGTGGGCTATGCCAATCCGCCGTAAGACTTCTTGACGTGACCCGCCGTCATTATGGACTGCGCTACCAAGGTATGTAAAACTTTCCAAGATCTAAAAGTCCTCGCCGCACGCATGAACAGACTGTACTGTTTCATCTAGTAAGCCTCCAAACACCTGGACCTTGGTCTTAAGCCAGGAGACCTCAAGTCCCAAAGGCTTTGCCTCCTCGTGCAGCGCCTCGAGAGCCATCACCAGGACCTCCAGCGACTCAGCAAGGATTACTGCATCATCGGCAAAAACAAGATCAGTGATCTTGGTGTTGCCGACGGATGCTCCACAATCACTTTGATCTACAACTTTGTCCAATACCCAGTCCATACAAGTGTTGAATAGTGATGGGGCAAGGACGCACCCTTACCTCACTCCTGTATTCACAGGAAAGAAGTTGGATACACCTGCCCCACACTTCACAGCACTCTCAGTCCCAGAATACAGACCAGTTATCAAACCGATAGTCCTTGCAGGAATCCCGCGAAGTCGCAGAAGATTCCAGAGTGATTCATGATGAACTGAGTCAAACGCCTTGTTGAGATCAACATAGGCTGCAAGCATCCCCTGTCGAAACTCACGTCGGCGTTCCACCAGGACACGAAGCGCTAGGATACGGTCCGTTGTTGACTTACCAGGCGTGAATCCAGACTGCTGAGGTCTCTGATGCTTCAGCAGATGACTGCGGATCCGTGTCAGCAATAGATGGGCAAGCACCTTGCCTGGCACGATGAGCAGTGTAATGCTACGGTAATTGTTGCAGTCTTGACGGACCCCTTTCCCTTTCCAAATAGGGATGTAATATCGCGAGCAATAAATGAGGCAAAGGTTACCAAGTTGCCATGATGTTTGTTCAGTCAGCTTGGCGGCACAATTGTTTGCCTGTTTTGCACATGTCATTGAGAGATGTAGATCTATTAGTATATTATCCATTTATGTCAAATTTAATTGCCACGGTAGGCAAGTGAAGCTCTATGAACAAAACTTCCTGCACCTCCGCAACCTGGCCCATCAACACTCGTACACTCTCTTATCTCTTAATGACGGAATAAGTTTTGATTCAAAAGGAAAAATAAAATATTTGTAATACCAAACTGTTTCATTCACGAAAGACTACTATTTCATCTCAGTGACGCGAGGTGACGATTGAGGACCGAAAAGTTAATCAAAACGTTCTTCAAAGCTTTCTTGGACGCGTCTCTTGACACACTCTTGTCTCTCTCGCTAACCTGGAGGCAGTTGATGAGGAACTTCAGCTGCCAATAATATTTGTGAGGGAAATCAAAGTACAGGCAACTGACAATTAGACATGCACATTTATCGGCAGATTCATCACATGTTTAATGTTCGATTACATGCATCCCAAGGTGATATTTTTTCTTCTTTCTTTAATGACTCCAACCACCACCAAACGGCTGACTGCACACTTTGTGTGCTTGCCGCCTCGCCACAACACCCAGCAAACACCGCTGCCATGCATCCACGAGTGGCTATTACCATTGGTGGCTTATGTTAACGTTTTAGTTTCATGGGCCAAAACGCCTTGCGAGAATATTTCAGTGGGACCAGCAGCGATATCCAAGGCCAGTGCGTCGATGGTGTCAGGCAGGTATTGATGCATTGCCTGCACACTGGCGTCGCCTGAGAGTAAGCGGTGGATGCCTTCGGTACTTTGTGTGGGATGTATAATATATTCTTGCATGCCCGTTAATGTCATGGCTCAGAACCATTTGATCTTATTCCCTGGGAATGTCCTAAGACATTCTGCTACAAGTGTACATTACTACCAGTTATATTATTACTTCTGCTACAACACCACTGCTACTTTTCTATTCTTTACGTTGAAGCCAACACACACACACACACACATATATATATATATAGCGCCCGTAGTCTTTTTCGATTGAGAGCTGTGATGCTTAGCCATTAGTGCTGTCGCAGGTAGAATTTTTTTAGTGAAGCCTGTGATGAATAGAGGCTCATGCCGCTACTCTTTGTCCTCCGATGCACCCACCATCGAGTGTGTGATTGCTGGGCAGCTTGCGGGTAATCGTCAGCCACTCGACGATTGCAGAACTTAGTTTCCGGCGGGACTCAAACTCAAGACTCGGAGATCATCACATCCGGGATGCAAATCACTTGGCGACCACCTCCCCCCACTCCTACCGTTACTATTGCTACTACTCCTACTTCTGTTATGTAAATGTTGAACTAATAAAGACTAGTTGGCTGGTTGGCTCTGAGATTCGCTATAGGTGTGATGTGAATGACCTACTCATCTCTATCTTCATCATTCTGAAAGCGGTTGCGTTTTGCTGAATTGGTCGCAAACTATACTGATACAAGGAAGAGCATGAATACCTCAAACATCAAGCATTTCCTCTTCCTCATCCTCCTGCTCCTCGTACTCCTGCCTCGTTTACACCTCCTTCAACGTAACTTTTCCCTTCCCTCTTTATTCTCCTTTTTCTCTTTCCTCAAGTCTGCTTCCTCTTCCTTCCCCCCCCTGTTCCCGACTGTCTCCGCTTCCCTGCCTTTCCCTCGTCTCTCTGGCCTTCCGTTACCTTCCTTTTCCCTCTCTCTCTTTCTCTCTTTTTTCCTCGGTGGCGTTCCCAGAGCGTCGAGGTGTGCACTGAGTCACGACCAACAACATTCTCGACAATGAATCGTTTGGCTGCGTGTAAAGAGTTTGTTTTATGGCCCGAGTCTGCTACTGCTAGCTGCTAGCGGGGTGTGTGCGGGGAGGGAAAAACTCGTATTCTAAAATGTTTTATCCCCTTCTACATTTTCGAGGAGGGAAAATTAAACCCCTGCAACAACTGTAACCCCAAAAAATAAAGAGTTTAACCGTTATATTAGTGTGTGGTGGAGGGTCAGGGTGGAAAGTGTCCGGTTTAGGAATGAGGGGAATGTAAAGAAGGGGAGAATAAAAGGTGAGGAGAAGCAAAGGGAAACACTGTCAAAGGCTGAACGATAAGGTGGAAAATGAAACTGAAGTAGACCGAAGTGAGAGATGGGAAAAAAAAGTTGAGAAGAGGGAGTTGAGTGAGTGTAGGAGTGATTGAGTGTTGTGAGGGAGGTGTTGAATAGGAATGGGAAGAAAAAAATGGGAAGAGGAAGGACGTAAGGGGAGTGAAAATGGGTGGCGGGAAGGGTAACTCACTGGGAGAGGGAAGAGAAAGTAATGTGTAATGTGTATGTTTTGAATGTTCTAGGAAAGTGTTGAGCGAAAGAACTTTATTGAGAGAGTGAGAGCGAGAGAGAGAGAGAGAGAGAGAGAGAGAGAGAGAGAGAGAGAGAGAGAGAGAGAGAGAGAGAGAGAGAGAGAGAGAAGAGAGAGAGAGAGAGAGAGAGAGAGAGAGAGAGAGGAGAGAGAGAGAGAGAGAGAGAGAGAGAGAGAGAGAGAGAGAGAGAGAGAGAGAGAGAGAGAGAGAGAGAGAGAGAGAGAGAGAGAGAGAGAGAGAGAGAGAGAGAGAGGAGAGAGAGAGAGAGAGAGAGAGAGAGAGAGAGAGAGAGAGAGAGAGAGAGAGAGAGAGAGAGAGAGAGAGAGATTTCGTTAAGACAGTTTTTGGCCTCGACCTAAGCCAGATAAGTGTCACAGAGTGTTGCCCACGGGAACCCACCTTCCGCTTTTTCCTATGTTGCTGTATTTTTAATCTTATTCTGAGAAAGCAACCACAACACCACTAACATTAACAGCGGCAACATCAGTTCTAACAAATAAAAACATATGACAATAATGACAGTAATAATGCTAATAGTAATATAAATAATGATTTTTTTCGTGGATGTGTGTGTGTGTGTGTGTGTGTGTGTGTGTGTGTGTGTGTGTGTGTGTGTGTGTGTGTGTGTGTGTGTGTGTGTGTGTGTGTGTGTGTGTGTGTGTGTGTGTGTGTGTGTGTGTGTGTGTGTGTCTGTGTCTGTCTGTCTGTCTGTGTGTCTGTGTGTCTGTCTGTCTGTTCGTTATCTAGTTGTATTCGTCTAGTTGTATTTTACAGGGCCTGAGCTGCACTCGTATGGCCCCTTCTCCACAGCTACAATTTATCATTCATCCTTAGTGTCGGCTGAAGCCATCGCCCCGGGAGGCGGGTCACAGCCCCCGGCTAACACCCGGTACCCATTCACTGCTGGGTAGACAGGGGCCCGGGTTTTTTGGAAACAGCCCATCTGTCTCCGCTCCGCCCGGGGATCGAACCCGGGACTTCTCGGTTGTGAGCCGAGCGTGCTAGCTCTACCTTTTACCTAGACAAACCTTTTGAGGTATTATATGTTACATTGGGTCAATCCTTTACAAAACTACAGCAATATTTCTGCCCCTGCTCTTAGAAAAATACTCAATTCGATTTTTCGAATATGCCTTCGTAGTTATTGATACAGTCACATTTTTTTCAAAACAGTTCAATATCGCCCCACTAAAACTGTTGTGAGATCTCTGAAATGCACTTTCTGAAAGTTTAAAATATGAGTAGGTCACTTTATATAATTGTTTTTGTCTAATATATTACCCTATGCCAGATATTAAGCAGCCCTTGAAATGTGTGACCTTTTGACCTCTGGTGACCTAGTTACATAATGAATCAATTAAATGCATATAATCAGTTAGCGGTTACCCACAACAACATTTTGAGGTATAATTTGTTAAATTTGATCAAAGTAGCGTGAAATTATAGTCGTTTTTGTTTCCCCATCTCCCAAATTTCGGTTTTCAGATTTTCCACACCCTTTCATGTTTGACGGCTGAAAACTACCAGAAAGCTACTCATTTGAAAGTGCTATCACTTCAATTCATTAACTTTAGGCATCAAACTAACAAAAAATCACCATGAACCTTTGCCACATGAGATGGTACCCGATGGTCAAAGTTTAGGCTTTGGCCCATGGCCTATACGCCATATAAAGGGGTAAGCATCGAAGTATCAAACACATATTATCACTATTATAGTTGATTTATTTAATAAATTCTTGTATTAAGGTATTATAGGCAAGAGGATCATCTTAGTAATCATCATCACCAGCACCACATAAAATTATTACCACACAAGTCTACTGCAGTAGAAATACCTTACTTGACGTGATCACTTAATGGTTCCTCAAAGAAGCTAATGAACAATTCAGAATTATGTGGATGACTCCACATTACACACACACACACACACACACACACACACACACACACACACACACACACACACACCACACACACACACACACACACACACACACACACACACACACACACACACACACACACACACACACCACACCACACACACACACACACACACACACACACACACACACACACACACACACACACACACACACACACACACACACACACACACACACACACACACACACACACACACCACACAACACACACACACACACACACACCACACACACACACACACACACACACACACACACACACACACACACACACACACACACACACACACACACACACACACACACACACACACACACACACACACACACACACACACACACACACCACACACACACACACACACACACACACACACACACACACACACACACACACACACACACACACACACACACACACACACACACACACACACACACACACACACACACACACACACACACACACACACACACACACACACACACACACACACACACACACACACACACACACACACACATTTGATGTGTGTTGTCACCGCCTGAAAGGCTTGGTGGATTATAGCATCCGGCACCATTCTGGGGTCCGGTGTTTGATCCCCGGCTCCGCTCCTTACCGGGGATTTTTCCACTAAGAACTTTGGGCGGTTACTGTCCCCCTTGAGCAAGGGGATGTGTGTGTGTGTGTGGTGTGTGAGGTCCCAGCTTAACCCAAAGATCGGTAATAATCAGCTCCAAGCTCGCACCGAGAGGGTGAAACTGGCGATCGCGAGTCCAACTCGCGTGGACAAGACCGTGGGTGAATGACAAACACACACAGGGTCCCATTCTATCACCATGGAGCCTCTAGCAGTCTCAACAACTCCCTCTGGTCAAGTCCCTCACCAAGAACGCCACACCAATGGGTTGCCGATCACGTATCACTCACTTGCAGCCAAGAATTAAAGGAAAATGACTTGCTCGTCCCCTTTTGGAAGCAATACGTCCACCTGTAATTTCCGTGAGTGCATGAGAGTGATTCGTTCAATGCCTCTTGGTGTGGTGTTTTAGAGCATATACTTGAGCTAGTGTGTTGAGCAGTAGTTCTTACACTTTTTGGCTCACGTTCCCTCCCAGCTTAGTCCTGGATACCGCACCTTCCTCCACTCCTTCAATAGTTATTAAGAAATAAGTGATTTTCATTCTAACATACAGTATCTAGTGCTTCAACGGCATCACTGCAGTATATTTATATACAAATAAACTAATTTATTTCAGTTTGAGTGTGTGTAAGAATATATGAAAAAGGGATAATATATTCTAGAGTTGACAGGCTTATTTTTTGGGAGACTGAGAGGAAACTCAGCCAAACCTTTCCAGACTAAGGTAAGTAAAGTCCTCCCTCCTTCCGCTGCTCCAGAATTAAACTTCACTTTAAGAAACTCTTCTTGCAAGGCTTCAGGGATATACTCAACTTCCTAGGAAAAGGGTTCCTGGCAAGATTAAGTTTAAAACTGCAGTCGCTGATGTTAGGAAAATAGTGATGAAATTCATTTTCCAGTCTTTAAGGCGATTCTCAATTTCTGCTACGAAAGAATTGATCATAAACGACCTCATCCAGACGAAGACTTGATGTTGTATGTTGAATATTATGCAACTCTTATACAACTACAACTTGTAAACCGTAATTGCATCACAGTGGCCAATCGTAGTTGTTCATCTTTCTTGTAATTTCAGGTTTGAGTCATTTATGACTTGAAAATTTCTGCAAGGTAAGCCAGGGAGAGGTTGACTACCTCAGGTATATAAAAAAAGGTCAGTTACTGTTTTCGCTCGGATTTCAGAGGCATTTTCTCTTCTTGATATCACACAGACGACCCGCCCCGACTTGTTGCTATTTTACTGCCAGACCTTACTTGAAAAATTATGATTTATACCCTGTTTCTGAATCATGACAGCACTATGTAAACATTCGTGTATAAAGGGTACTGTTATTTACCTCATTCACGATCTTGATTATGATGCCCAAATGTTCTTGGAGTTATGAAGACAGAGTGTTTGCTGTCAAAACTTCAAGATTTATGAAGCCGCGATTTAAACTCAACTATGTTCACCTTTCTTACCTTGCTAATGAAACCTGAGCGTGACCCCGCCATGGATGGAGCTTCATATTTGTACATAACAGTTAATATTTTACAAGGACATGTCGTGCTCTTAAAAAAATTAAACGTCATTGAAGATGCCATCGCCTTTTGTTCTGGTTTCGTAAAGGGCATCAAACAACTTCTTGCATAAATTCTTTCCACCGGAATTCTGTGTCAACCAGCAACATCGGACTATAGATGTAGTCTCCTCGTATTGTATTGCAAAGACTGGGGAAAATTTTACTTTCTTCCCCACTTTTTGTATCTGCCATCAATCCGAAGTTTTACATTGGAATTGGATGATGAAATTGCAGCCAATTTATGATTGCTCTCATCTATAAATAACAGTTTTGCAGCACGTATGATGCATGGTTTCACAATGCTCTGCGTCTTTATTGTTTACTTTTTATGATTTAATTCATATGGTGTCTCAATAACTAATCTTTACTGACTGCTGTCGAAATATTCCTGTCGCATCTAGTCTTAGTCTTTTAAGGTTTTGTTTCTTAGCTGCAAAATAGGGTTCTGGCTTGTCAACTGGGCTTAGATGATTGCTGACTTAACGTTCTTGATGAGCGCCTGACATCCTTTCGCAAGGTTTTGAGCAATATAAACGCGGAAGTACAGCAACATTTCCCTTGCTTGGCGATATATACTTCACTTCGATACCATACTTCAGGCGATCTTCAACGTATTTCCTGATGTTCCCTTGCTGAGCAATTTGTTCGGGTGGCCTGTAAATATAAATAAAGATGAAATGTATGGTGAAACATGTTTTACATAATGTGTAGTTATTCGTATATAAAATGTTGTACCCTTTTCAGGGAATTGAGGTATTTTATGAAAAAAAGCAACAATAAGAAAACATGGTCAAACTATAATTTTGAGTAATAACACTCAAGTTATATATGAGTGTCATGAGGCTAATAAATAAATCTACTAAATAATGAGATCAAAATAGTATAGGCACACTTTCACCCCTAACGACTCTATAAACAAAAAGCAATAAATGTACACACACGCAGGTGGCTGAAAACTCACGCCATAATTTCAAGAACTTTTGCGGTTAGTATAAGTCACAGTCGAGCTTAGATTTATCTAACTTTTATAGCCTATCTACACGCAACTGACCTTCGCCTGTCAAACAACAACAGTGAAGAAGGGTGTGGGTGTGTCAATAAGTATTGCAGTTCAAGCGAAAACATAGCTGATGAACAAAAAAACAAAAACAAAAACGTAATATTTCAAATTCATTATAAAAAAAAAGGTTGTGGAATAATTAATTAAGCTGCAATATTTGGTTTATGTACCATAAGTTAAAATTATTTCAGGCTTACTACAAACTTTTATGTTGTGTCGACGTGACTCGTCATTCTTGGTGCAGTCCTAATGCATGACTTCGATGGATGAACAGACGAATATAAAACGCGTTTAATTCCTCTTGTTTGTGCAGGAGTGGGATTAGG
>JACEEZ010007413.1:0-37500 GCA_016584305.1 Chionoecetes opilio | reverse complement strand
GATCTTTGTTTGTGTTACAAAATCTGTTGCAGGTCATGTTCTTCTGGAATCATTCATGATTTTCTCTAATACCAAGGCAAAACTACGTTATGTACTGGTATGTACTGATTTGAACGAAAAAAAAGAAAAAAAAAACAATTTATTGGCGAAAATGTTGGGTCTTTCAATATCAACACAGGGTCTTTCAATATCAAATATAAGAAGTTGCCTCAAATTTATTTGACTTCTCATTTATTTACATATAGTGATAGTTTTTTAATGCTCAATTATGTATTTTGGGATCAACAAATATTTATATAGATTTTTTGTGAAAAGAGGACATTTTTTTTTTCAAAAACGAATCTGCATTTCCATATGTCGTTGTTTCATTACTTAAACAAAGAAAAATACAACATCAGCTTATGGAGATATCAAATACCTAAAAAAACTTAGTTTTCTTATGTTTTCCTAGTTACAAATAAAAAAAAAAAATATTGAGTAAGTAACCATAACTGGGCAACTCAACAAAATTGTAGAGGTTCATAACATAAGAACTATGATGTATTAAAAAAAAACGTTCCTAGTGAAAGTTGCTTCTTACTTATCAAAATAAAGGAAAATGTCATTAAATAATTTTTTTCTAAACAAACTCTATAAGTGCCCATTAAAGGGTTAAATTTAACAATCATGATATTCCTGGTTTATTGTGTGCGTCAGAAGTGCTGTAGATATGCACTTTTATGGATGTTGTGTCTGAGAGAGGCTGATTTTAGTGATGTGACTCTGTTCAGCACTTGAGCTGTTGGGGGATTTCAAGAAAAAATAGTGCGACATTGAAAGTTATTTTGAGAGGAGGTGTTAGGAATGTGCGCTTTTACTTTCTACTTACTAGTGTACATATTTCCAAGATTAATTATCTTGCCGAATCATCGAACTCTAGGTGGACTTGAAGGCTCCGTCACGACCCTTCCTTTGTCTCATATCAACAACCAAGAAGACATTTTGTATTTTATTTCCTTTTGCTTATACTTTTTTTGCGGACGCTACATTATTTGCACAACTTTGTCCCCGTGCGTATTCGAGAAGGTATGAAATAGATGAATGGCTACCTATAAAGAGATGCAAGATACGTTGGAGCTCTAAGAGTGTACCAAGGTTGGTAATGGTATCAGGAAGCATAACGTAATCTTGACCGTGTGTGGTGGCGACAGGGATTAGGACGCTAAGAGGATGCGATAACCGGAAGAAAAAAGTCATGAGTTGGGGTCAAGCTACGACGATTGAATTGGATGTCGAGATATCTTTAGAGAACTTGAGGGAATGAAATCTTCAATCCCTCCAAAGACTGTATTATTCTGGCGTGTTGTTGTTGTTGTTGTTAGTGGTGGGGTAATGATACTGTCGCATTGCTGTCTCTGTGCCATGAATAAATGAGGGCGATCAATCACTCGTCTGGCTACGTAAGGGACAGAAAAAAAACAATAAATCGCTGTTTCTTACGAGCCACGATGATGGTGAGGGACGAGGAAGCTGTAAAGGCTAACTTGGGTCTAGAATGATGATTTGTTACAAGTGGAGAGACACAGAACCCTTAAAGATGATATATGGCGAAGATACCGAGAGGACGGGGAAGGCAGAGAAAAGAAGGGATGCTACGAAAGAAGGGAGTGGTAGGGAGGGAGGAAAGTATAAGGGAGGACGAGATGAAGACGGAGAAACTGAGTGAAGGATATTACCATAGAAGGTAGAAGAGAGATTTATCAGTGGAAAAAGAGAGAGAGAGAGAGAGAGAGAGAGAGAGAGAGAGAGAGAGAGAGAGAGAGAGAGAGAGAGGAGAGAGAGAGAGAAGGAGAGAGAGAGAGAGAGAGAGAGAGGAGAGAGAAGAGAAGGGGAGGGGGGAGAGAGAGGGAGAGAGAGGAGAAGGAGAAGGCAGAAGGGAATTAGTAAAGTTACATAGAATAAAAGCAGTGGTGAAGGATCGAAAAAGGAAAGGAGGGAGGAAGGGATGTCTAGTTCATCAGTTTTATAACTATGTTGGTCGAAGTAAAAAATGATTTGTTATCCGGGGAAAATGTAGATAATCATATACATGCATATGTATTTTTTTTCGGATTTATGAATTGTGGTAGGGATGGGGATAATGATCGTGGTTATGGTGATGACTGTGGTGATGGTGGTGGGGGTGATTGTGATTGTGGTGATGGTTATGATGATGATGACTCATGGTGGTAGTGATAATGATGGCGTTAGTTGTGATGACTTTTCTGATGCAACACAAGTACAGGAAAAAAAATTGACACTGTGGTATGTTAAATGGGGAAAGATAGACATAACTCGATCAGCATGTGATTATGGCGCTAATACATTTTTTTTTCTTTTTTTTCTCTCTCTCTCTCTCTCTCTCTCTCTCCTCTCTCTCTCTCTCTCTCTCTCTCTCTCTCTCTCTCTCTCTCTCTCTCTCTCTCTCTCTCTCTCTCTCTTCTCTCTCTTTTCTCTCTCTCTCCTCCTCTCTCTCTCTCTCCTCTCTCTCTCTCTCTCTCTCTCTCTCTCTCTCTCTCTCTCTCTCTCCTCTCTCTCTCTCTCTCTCTCTCTCTCTCTCTCTCTCTCACGCCTTTTTTATGTCATTTTGATCACCCGAACATTGTGCAGCAGGAGAATCAAGTAACTTCCATACTAATTGCATCACTTTCTGTCTTTCACTGTTGTCTTTATGCAATGTCGCTCACGAGTGATTGTGGAAAGTCATTAACGAATTTTTCCACAGCTACTAATGCAATTATTAGCTTCTGCTTTTCCTCCGTGTGTGTGTGATTGTACACATGCAGGAGGGAGAGGAACACATTGATACAGAGACACAAAGAGCCATGTACACGACAACGCTAAACCATCGTGAAGGGTTTGCTGGAACTCTGGCGAAGCTGCACACCTTGCTAGCGAGCCTTCCTTCTAGGCTGCCCCGCGCCGCTGGTCTCATGGCCTTGCAAGGCTCGGGGTTCCCCTCCTGCTGAACTTTCAGCCTCGTATCCTAGCCTTGATAAAAATTAATATGTGTTGTCCCGCCTCGCTCGCTGTTGTTCCTTGCAGCGTCTGGAGTGTTTCGAGCCGGACATGAACCCTGAGTTGATAGCTTTACGAGATTAGCTCTATGGTATGTGCTGTGTATGTCTCCATGGATTATAAGTCTTGAATTAGTAAGTAGGCCTACTCCATTAACTATAATTGCCTTGTAACAATTGTAGTTTGAAAATACAGAATCTCTGTCGAACTGGGTTTTGTTTGTTTGTTGTTAAGCAAGTAGATTAATTATTCTCCGAGTTTGGTAACGGTGGGGTTTCCATGAGTAGCAGGAGGCGGTGAAGAAGGGGAAGGGGGTTAAGTATAAAGGAATATAGTTTGTGTGTGATCACCACGGTCTTGTCCACGCGAGCTGGACTTGCAATCGCCAGTTTTACCCTCCAGGAGAGAGCTTGGAGCTCGTGGACCGATCTCTGGGTTATGCTGGAACCTTGCCACCACACACACCCCATTACCTTGCTCAAGGGGGACAGTAACCGCCTGAGTCAGTGAAAAATCCCCGGGAGTGAGCGGGGATTCGAACCCATTAACACCAGAATGACGCACCAATGTCCTATCCATTGGACCATCGGGACGATGCGTGTGTGTGCGTGTCATTGATTGGGTCCTCTGATTGGTCATCTGGAAGGAGGAATGACTGGAGTGCCCTATTGTGTTCAGGTCAAGGGATGTAATAACTCAGTATGTCACTGTCTGCGCCACAACCGTGCTCGCCCGCCCGACCTCCTCTTCCTATCACCCCCCCCCCTCCACCCAGCACCCTCCTCCTCTGTCCCTCTTCCCTCACACTTCTTTTTTCTGTTCTCATTCCCCCTCTGATTTTTCCCATTCCTATTAACATTCCTTTCTCCCTTGGCTCTCTGTACAGCTTTGCATCGATAATTTTTTGTCTCGCTGCGTCATTATGCTGCACCGCAAACACAAAACAACATCACTGCCTCCTGTCTCAATCACACCTCCCCTGTCGCCTTCTTCGTGCCGCCACACACGGGCAAAATAACGCCTCTGTGTCGCCCTCACCGCAGTCTAAATGAGCCCGTCGTAGTGGTCGTACAGGATGAATAAAAAAAATTACCCAGAAATTGCGTCTCCCTCCCAGACCATGAAAGTCAATTCTTGGTGCACTGAGCGGGTCGGGGATGGGAAGGAAGGGAAGGGAAGGGGCGAGGGGGACTTGGGGCTGGCAGGAGAGGAGGTGGTGGTAGCATTGCTGGAGGAGGAGGAGGAGATATAACTTGTTTTCGACCCAGGGAAGCGAGAAGGAAAAACCATTATCAGTGACCGATGTTTGTCCATGATTTGAAACGCTGTGACGGCGGCGTTGTGGCGTGAGCCGTGACCAGTTCCTTGTGAAAGGCTGTGGGCTGTGACAAGGTCCCCATTCTCCTCCCTGACTGGCGTCGGACAGGGAAAACAAGAAAAGTAATAAAATGGATTGACACTAACGTTATAGGAAGACTTAATTTCAAGTATTGCGATTTAAACATTAGATAGAAGGCCGAGATTTTACGTGAATATGCTCAGAGAACAAAAATATCTGGAAAGTCTTGATTCGAGAAAACTCGAAACACGCAAAACCTCCAATTTATCCTGATTCAGTGTTTCGAAAATGCTCCTCAACACACGCACGCGCACACACACACATCACTAGGCGGTGGAACCGTCTTGCATGATAATATTTACAACTTCATGAAGACTTTTTATTCTACAGTTGTTTTCCATAAAGGCGTGAATAATGATAAGCTTCATCGCCACGGGTCTCTATCTCGAACCCACTCGACACTGTTTGTTGATTTGATAGTTAATTTTTTTCTAGAATTACTACAAACAATATAATTTAAAGGGTAATTACTTTCAGAAATAGGTGAAAATATGAAATATTCAACCAGGTATTGCTGCTTTAGGAGAAAATTTATTACGGAATAATGTGCTTCACACATAAATCACCGGAAATTACCTCCATTGTCCGTATAAAAAACTTCCTGGGCCGCGACACTGTCGTTATTTTTAGTTGCTGGTTTGGAAATATTGCATACTTGTTCTCAGTCAGGGACTTGCCTCCGTACTAATGAACAGACTTACGTATAAATCGACCTTCCCACTTTGATGGCACAGGAGTGGCTGCCGTTGTGTGAGGGTGAGAGTACTTAAGGAAATACCGCGAAAGTGATGGAAAACGATGATTTGTGACATATTAGAGAGAGAGAGAGAGAGAGAGAGAGAGAGAGAGAGAGAGAGAGAGAGAGAGAGAGAGAGAGAGAGAGAGAGAGAGAGAGAGAGAGAGGAGAGAGGAGAGAGAGAGAGAGAGAGAGAGAGAGAGAGAGAGAGAGAGAGAGAGAGAGAGGAGAGAGAGAGAGAGAGAGAGAGAGAGAATCAGAATGCTTTATTCCATTAATGTACAATGGCTTTTCTCTTACTTAATAAAAAATAACATATACATGGTGAAATATAGTTACATGGAGGAATGTAGATTACTTACATAATAAGACATAATACATATATGTATATACATAATAAAGCATAGTGTATAAATAATTATGATATATGAAAATTCTTAGCAAAGGCCACCTTGAAGAGCGTAAGTAGTTAAGGCTTTTTTGAAACTCGTGAGTGACGGGAGTTCTTTTATATTAGAAGGGAGCTTGTTCCATGCTCTCGGTCCACTTACTAATAAAGAACGGGCACCATTGTCTGTGTTCACTCTTGGGACAAATAGGTTTCGATTTTGTCTTGTTATGCAGTCATTTATCTGTGTTACAAATGGTAAGTTCAATAGCCACTCAGGATAATACTTATGGGTCACTTTATACACCATCATGCATTGATCAAATTTCACGTTTTCTTTCATCTTTATCCACTTAAGTTCTTGTATCACAGGAGTCGCACGGTCGCGTCTTTTGTAACCCCCAGCAGCCACTTTGGCAGCGAAGTTTTGCAGTTTTTGTACTTGCTGCATGAGGGTTTCATTGGTGTTGCCCCATATCTTGAGTCCGTAATTAATTAGACTTAACACTAGTGTATGTATAACAATCACTCTGGTGTCCTTGTCAAATAAGTCTTTCACTCTATTTATGAACATTAATACTCCAGTTACTTTCTTAGTGAGTTGGTGTATGTGTGTGTCGAAGGTCATGTATCTGTCAAAGTAAACACCCAATATTTTGACATGCTTGGTTATTGTTATATTATTACCGTTAAAGTTGATGGTCATATCGTCTGGAATGTTCGATAACAATTGCCGTGTTCCAATAAATATAAATTGAGTCTTTTTAGAATTTAACATAAGACCACTTTTTAGGAAGTAAGTCTTGGCATTCGACAGCGTTACTTTAGCTCTGGTGATTAGTTGGTCTACGTTATTGATATTGCCACTGTGGATAAACTGTGTATCGTCTGCATACTGAACTAAAACACAATCGTTTACGTACTCCGAGATATCATTAACAAATACAGAAAAAAGAATAGGGCCAAGGATAGAGCCTTGTGGGACTCCATATGTTACTATAGATTTGGATGATATGTTATTATTTAGTCGGACTGATTGGGTTCTATTAGACAGATAATCTTGGATCCAGAAAGGGTCAATACGTAACTTAAGGCATCTCTGCAGTAGAATGTCGTGATTAACGCTGTCGAATGCCTTTGACAAGTCACACAAAGTTATCATAGTTATTCTCTTATTATCTAGGTTACTATATACATGGTTGGATATTACTGTGAGAGCAGTTTCAGTGGATAATTTTGGCCTGAATCCATGTTGAGTGTCGGAAAGTAAATCATTCTCTTCTAGGTGGTCGGAAAGTTGTTTAGCTACAATTTTTTCTAAAACCTTTGATAATACAGGAAGGAGAGATATAGGTCTGTAATTAGAGCTCATATTACTATCCCCTCCTTTAAAGATAGGGACAACAACAGCATGTTTCCAGGGATTGGGAAATTTATCTGTAGCGATTGAGGTGTTGAATATACAAGTTAGGTAAAAAGCCGTGATTAAGAGGCTGTCTTTTATAAAACTTAGGGAAATGCCATCGCTACCTACAGATTTGGTCTCCTTTAGTTTGGATATTGTGATAATTACAGTATCAACATCAACTGGTTTAGGCCTGAAGAAATTATTTGTGACCGCATTATCATTATCTGGGTTAGTATCATTGTTAGTAAAAGAGAGAGAGAGAGAGAGAGAGAGAGAGAGAGAGAGAGAGAGAGAGAGAGAGAGAGAGAGAGAGAGAGAGAGAGAGAGAGAGAGAGAGAGAGAGAGAGAGAGAGAGAGAGAGAGAGAGAGAGAGAGAGAGAGAGAGAGAGAGAGAGAGAGAGAGAGAGAGAGAGAGAGAGAGAGAGAGAGAGAGAGAGAGAGAGGAGAGAGAGAGAGAGAGAGAGAGAGAGAGAGAGAGAGAGAGAGAGAGAGAGAGAGAGAGAGAGAGAGAGAGAGAGAGACGTTCTATATTAGATCAGAGTTCTTAGAAACCAAAGACATAACTTTCCACTTGGATGCCTCGCCTTGGCCTCAGTGGGTGTTTCCAAGGACGCTCTTGACACTTATGTCCAACGACAGGGCGATAATGACTGTTTACTGCGAGGGAGACCAATAAAACGGGACCTTTGAAACGTGGGGAACGAGAAAATAACAGGAAAACATCCAATAAACACTGAAATAATTCTAGTTCTTTACTTTTCTGTATTAAAAATTCGTTACTGAGCTGCTATTGGATACTCTTTATTCTTCCCTTTAACAAGCATTTGGTAAACTTTTGTCCAAATTAGTTTTATACATCCTGGTCTTTCTCCACTTCTGCAAGTATCAAAAATCATTTATATGTTCAGGCAAGTAATTTTATGTTGATAAACATATCAGTAAAATCTGAGAGAATATCAGTAAAAATATGAAAAAATTATATTAAAAATACACAATAGTCAATATCAATCAGTCATTAGGGGCATACGCAGGGGGGCATGTCGCCTCGCCCACCCTACGATGCCACTCCTGGGGGTAACCTCGCGCGAGTCCCCATGCAGGCTCCCTTCCCATACCAAGCAACTCTTGACAGGAAGCATCAACTTGTCCCAGCCACGAGCCTTGTGGGCGCCTCCTTGGCCTCCTCCACGCCGGATTGTCTCTTACAGATACAACCCGATGGGAAGGATTGGTTTCAGGGTAGCGTGCCACATGCCCATATAGCCGAAGTTGGCGCTAACGGCCTATGCAGGTATTAGGCCTCGATTCAGTCTCACGGTGCAATCGCTGGTTTGACACGTAATCATCCCAGCGATACCCCATGATTTTTCGAAGACACTTATTACCAAAGGCATCGATTCGCCTCTTCAAGTCACTATTTAGTGTCCATGTCTCACAACCATAGAGTAAGACAGGGATTACAAGCGACTTGAAGATCCGGATCTTTGTCTTCCTGCACAGCTACCGACAACGCCAAATACTCCTGCTGAGCGAGTCCATAACACCGTGGGCTATGCCAATCAGCCGTAAGACTTTTTGACGTGACCCGCAGTCACTATGGACTGCGCTACCAAGGTATGAAAGACTTTCCAAGATCGCAATGTCCTCGCCGCACACATGAACAGATTGTACTGTTTCATCTAGTAAGCCTCCAAACACCTGCACCTTGGTCTTGAGCCAGGAGACCAAGTCCCAAAGGCTTTGCCTCCTCGTGTAGCGCCTCGAGAGCCATCACCAGGACCTCCAGCGACTCAGCAAAGATTACTGCATCATAGGCAAACACAAGATCAGTGATCTTGGTGTTGCCGAGGGATGCTCCACAATCACTTTGATCTACAACTTTGCCCAATACCCAATCCATACAAGTGTTGAAAAGTGATGGGGCAAGGACGCACCCTTGCCTCAATCCTGTATTCATAGGAAAGAAGCTGCCTACACCACTCCCACACTTCACAGCACTCTCAGTCCCAGAGTACAGACCAGTCATCAAACCAATAGTTCTTGCAGGAATCCCGCGAAGTGGCAGAAGGTCCCAAAGTGACTCATGATGCACTGAGTCAAACGCCTTGTTGAGATCAACATAGGATGCAAGCATCCCCTGTCGAAAATCACGTCGGCGTTCCACCAGGACACGAAGCGCTAGGATACGGTCCGTTGTTGACTTACCAGGCGTGAACCCAGACTGCTGAGGTATCTGATGCTTCAGCAGATGACTGCGGATCCGTGTCAGCAATAGATGGGCAAACACCTTGCCTGGCACGATGAACAGTGTAATGCTACGGTAATTGTTGCAGTCATGACGGTCTCCTTACCCTTTCCAGATAAAGACGACCAGCCCCCTTTTCCAGTCAGGAGGAATATTACCTGATTGCCACACGGCAGTCAGGACAGCATGCAGCCCGCGAATCATTGCCTCACCCCCTGCTTTGAGGAGCTCCGCCCTGATATTACAGACACCAGGTGCCTTTCCACTCCTCAACTTTGCTACAGCCTCGCTGACTTCTTCAAGAGAGGGTGGTCAATAGTCAATATGGACGTAATATATTTTTTTCTCGCATTTAATATACACTTCTTCTTCAGTCTACATGTATCAATACATTTTTTTCCCGTAGATCGCAACATGAAAATGATAAAATTTGGAACGAACTCGTGAACACCCATCAGGAAAACTTTTAGTGTCTGTCTCTGCCTCATGATCGTCAGCCGTGCGGTGGTTAGCGTCTGACACGATGAGTTCATTATATCAGAGGCTGAGGGACGCGGACAGCCGTGTACCCTGAGCGGCGACGCGGCATTGGTACCTCGAGGACTCTTACGCAAGGCTCTTCACGTCCCTCAGTCTTATTTATTATATGTATATATACATATTTGTTTTTTAAATGAAAGATATGATATTTGTTATCATTATTTTAATTATTATTATTATTATTATTATTATTGTAAATATTATAACTATTATGCTAACGATGACAAAAGTTAGTAGTAGTAGTAGTAGCAGCAGTAGTAGTAGTAGTTGTTGCTGTTGTTGTGACATTAATCATCATCATCATCATTACTTAAAAGCAATTTAATTAAGATTAGGATTTTGGCCATCACCGGCACCTAATACCTAATGATCACAAGGAAGGGAAATATGGGTGGATGGAAGCATTTCCTATGTTCGTAAAAAAGAGTAAGAGGTTGAATGCCCTGAACATTCTGATAATGAAGTGTAAGTGCAACTCATTAAACTTGCTTAGCTTCACACGAATAAAAAGAAGAAAAAAAAGCTTCACTGCAAAATTAGAATGTAATGGTACAGTTATTTCGCGAAATATCTTAGCAATAGATGTATAAATTAATAAGAACAAGAAAGGAAAATGATAATATGGAGAATTTAGGATGTGAATTTAGGTAAAGTTATTTCGCCCAGCTAATTCACTCGATGTATTACTCATGTAATGGAGAAGCAATGTAGGAAGTAGGGATGGGATCAATTAGGCACTATTTTTGCTGCGAAGTGAGTAAAATGTTCGTTAAATGACCATCTAATATGAGGACGACTGATACTGTAAATGCACTCAAAAACAGGCCAGTCAGTCAGCGCTACACACACACACACACCACACACACACCACACACACACACACACACACACACACACACACCACACACACACACCACACACACACCACACACACACACACACACACACACACACACACAACACACACACACACACACACACACACACACACAACACACACACACACACACACACACCACAAAACCACACACACACACACACACACACACACACACACACACCACACACACACACACACACACACACACACACACACACACACACACACACACACACACACACACACACACACACACACACCACAACACACACACACACACACACACACAACACACACACACACACACACACACACACACACACACACACACACACACACAAAACACACACACACACACACACACACACACACACACACACACACACACACACACACACACACACACACACACACACACACACACACACACACACACACACACACACACACACACACACACACACACACACACACACACACACACACACACACACACACACACACAACACACACACCACACCACACAACAACACACACAACACACACAACACACACACACTTCTGAAGCTTATTGCGCTGATAACGTGACCAGACTCCGCCACGTAGGACAAGGCACCTTTATATCATTACTACAGTCACCTAGTTTTTTTTTTCTTTTTTTCTCCCACTCTTTTATTTCAAGATGTTTGGGTCTAGTGTTTTTGTTCGAACCGTGTGTGGCTATGTCTCTCTTTGTCTCTGTTTATCTTTGTGCTTATTTGTCTGTCTTTCTGCATTTATATATGTACTTACACCTCTCTCTCTCTCTCTCTCTCTCTCTCTCTCTCTCTCTCTCTCTCTCTCTCTCTCTCTCTCTCTCTCTCTCTCTCTCTCTCTCTCTCTCTCTCTCTCTCTCTCTCTCTCACAACATATATTTCCTCGATAACACTTTTTCTATCTTTGTATTGTTATCAATAAAAAAGATTTCCTTCTCCGGGGCCACAAACGTTGACTCTTAACATTTCAACAAGAATTCTTGAAAGATATAATAGTATTCGGACCTTAGAAGGACTCAGGGGATGGCAGCGAGGTGAAGGGGCGGGGAATGGCGTGATTTTGGGAATGGGTAGGGCGGTTCTGGACGATGGGTTAAGGAGAGATGTCCGTCCCTTTAAACTTTATGGGATCCAAGTGTATCAGGGGATTCTCGCTGCCATTTGTATGTAATCACTTCCAACGGTGCGTTTCCTGCGTCCACTGAATCCTTTCATGCCCTCTAGATTACTCCAGTCGTCCATCTCGTCATCCTATTCTCTCTTTTTCTTCCTACTTCTCTCGCTGTTATACACATGTTCCACCCATGCACAAATTTTCTTTATTTGCATCCTACCTTATACAACCCATAGAAATACCCTTGGTGCCTCACGTAGTCTCAATTCCCGACACCCCTCTCTATTCATCTACAAATCGCTGTCTATCACACGCGTTTGATCCATTTAACACACACACACACACACACACCGCCTGGACGGCTCAGTCGGTTAGGGTGTCCGACACCATTTTGTGGTCCGGCATTCGATTCCCGGTCCCGCTCAAATCCGAGGATTTTTCCAATGAAAATTTCGGGCGGTCACTGTCCCTCTTGAACAAGGGGATGGAGGTCTGTGGTGTGTGAGGTCCCAGCATTACCCAAATATCGGTAATAATGAGTTTTAATCCATAATCTAATAATTTAAGCTCGCACCTGGAGGGTGAAATTGGCGATCGCGAGTCTGGCTCGCGTGGACAAGACCATGGGTGAATGACACACACACACGCACACACACCCACCCACCCACCCACACACACACACACACACACGCACATAAAAATACACACCCACACACCCTCCACCCACCTGCCACACGCCTTTCCTCCCACCTTCACACACACATACACACACACCCTCATACTCGCCACACACCCATGCCTTCCTCTCCATTATCACATATACATAACTAACGAGCACACATACACAGACTCTCCTTCGCTAATCCCATCAGACGCGCTGCAGAGGCACATATTTAAGCGTCTTATAATATATACACACACACATCCAAATGTTCTCTCGAAGACATCATCCGCCTGTGTGGTTCTCGTCAGCCCAATATCACCTTCAATAATTCAGTATGGTCTTCGTCAACTCAGTGCAGTCTTACGTAGCCCATAGGCCTATCCGAACACGTAGGCCCACTCAAAAACAAGGATTCAAGTGTGCTTACCCGTAACACCGCATGATTGATCTTTTCTCATGTAGTTTCCAGCCTTATTTTTCATCAGGAATAATTTTTCTTACCCCTTCTCCGATCAAGACTAGATACCTGACGTTAATGCGGAACCTACACTCCACTTTACTCCTCCTCTATCTTCCGTACGTCCTACCCCTTCTTTTCCACCTTCCTTTTGCTTCCCCCTCCCCCACATCCTCCCCACAACGGTCTTCTTCCTCAGTCTTGGCAGGTAATTCGTGTCCGTCGGCTCGGATGAGGAAGAGAACAGTGACTTGAAACACAATGAAGTTAACTAGTGTGTCGCCCACAATGAGTGTGTGCTCCACAATCCTGGTTATTCTGCTACCACCACTTACATTAAGTGGGAAAAAAAAAAAAAAAAAAAAAAAAGATTAAGAGAATATGTAAGTACTAGTTTGGGTCTGAATAACAACTCGTGTTTAAATAAGGCTTAATATATTTGAGACTTTACTGTAACATCAGTAATCACTTCCCAATTCCTTCTTAACCTAACAACGCTTACCTAATAAACATACTTAATACTGCTCTTAACTTAATGAATGGTGGACATTCACAAACCGACTTAATTCTAATTATACATATCCACTAACGATACGCACACTTCTTAACCTAACATCTTACCTAATAAACATACTTAATACTATTCTAATGTGATCTGTTTCCATGCCACATTCTACACTCTCCGCTACACTTCAAACATTTATCCGCCACACTATCTCTCCGGGCGATAGGAACACGAAAGTCTATAGTGCGTGGTGGGTGTCATGTTGGGGGAGCCGTGGGTGTGTGGCCGCCTCACACAGCGCCACAGGCAGGGCTGCCGCTCCCACCACAGCCACAACAGGGCTGCCGCCGCCATCACCTCCATCTCTACTGCCCTGCCTTGGGACCCTGGATAACATGTTCCATTAGTTCTTATGTAAACACAAATAACCCGTGAATCACACCTACATCTCTAGCCAACAAATATTCCACAACATACCTTTACAAGGGCGAGAAGGTCTCCTCCCAGTGTCCTTAACCCACTGAGTGTCTGTCCACTTCTGCCTGCTAAAATGACACTCAGCTCCCTTCTCACCTCTCTTTGATACGTGGCTAGTTACTACCAGCGTAAAAATGTAACCCTCTATTACTAACTAGTGATTCAGGACTTTTTTTTTTTTTTAATTAATTTATTGCGCCCACAGGCGTCAGGCAGATACATACAAAAGAACAAAAAATAGAAATACATGCAAAAAAAAATTAAATAACAAAACCAAAGAACAGACAAACATGTGGCCTTAATGACTTCCGGCGGCGGGGTCGTAGCTCACCCAGTCACTTTCATTACGGCGGCGATGATAGGCCGGCACGTTAATCGGACTCTCCGTGGGCAGCTGCATGCCAGGCCTGCGGCCCTCACGCAGCGCCTGCCTCACGTAAGAGAAGGCCGGCTGGTGCGAGACACGGGACTGGACAGCCACGGATTCCTGACTGACCAGGAACTCATAGGACCTAAGGAGCAAGAAGAGGTCCCTCTTCTCGAAGGTATAAGGCCGGCCCTCCATCTGCGTCCCGCACTCGACCAAAGAGGTAAGCGGCCGGCACTGGGTCGCGGCGTCATGGCGGGGGGCCACAGCAAGCTGGAACCCCCCTCCAACGGCCGCCATTTCCAAGGGGGCTGGGACCTGCGTCATCACGGGGGCCTGGGCGTCCACGTCCATATCCCCCACAGGGGACAACAGACGGTTGCGCTGGGGCCTCTTCCTCCTCCTCCTGCGGCGGGGCCGTCGGGTCACGGCGGCGTCTTCATTCCGTGGAACGGGAGGCTGGGGTGTAGACCGAGGTGGAAGCAGGGGAGCCTCCTTCCACTGCAGCTGGCGAGGAACCGTGGATCCAGGAATCTGCCGGAGCCGGGCAGGGCAGCGACGATTCCAGGCGTGATGCCTGGCACCGCAGTTGGGGCACCGAGCCACGGGCCGCTATCCACCCTCCCGGAGGAGGCGGACGCAGGCCCGAGAAGCGTGCTCCCCACTGCACACACCACACAGCTCTTGCCGCCGCTGACACTGGCGCTGGTAGTGCCCAAACGCCTGGCAACGGTAACAACGGACAGGTTCCTGGATGTACCTGCGCACCGCGAATGTCCCGAAGCAGCCAAGGTCCAGGGCGGCGGGGACGAGCCCCCGCAGCGTCAGCTGAACCTGCCGGTTCGGGAGGTGCCGTTTAAGGCTCGCGCTGTACGAGCACCGCACCGCCGACACGACGAGCGGATGCTCCAATACAGGGTCCAGGGGGAGGCCAGTGGGGTATCCAACAAGGACACCTCTCCTGCTGGGCTCCCTCCTTGCCAACACGATGCCCCGTGGTTAGCTATCAGCCACTTCCTGGAGGGCGGCGGCGGCGTCCTCAGTCGCCCCCCGGAGAAGGAACTCCCCGGAGGCGGAGACATCCACCTTGAGGGCGAGCCGAAGCTCGCACTCCAACCACCGAACAACAAGCTGATAGGGGCTGGGAAAGTCGTCATGCCTGACGACCCTCCACACCGGGATTGGTCGCTCCGCAGCCGTGGCACCACTCTGCTGTGAAGAAGGCTTCCTCACCCTGAAGCGCTTCCTCTGGAGGATGAAGCCGGCGTCTTCTGGGTCCTCGGGGCGCCCCCGCGTAGACGTCATGGTGGGAGGCAACTCAACCACCACGACTATCAGCGGAAAGACGAGTGAACGGGGAGGAGGTCCGTTCACGACCAAGGTGCGAGGTGAACTGTGATTCAGGACTGAGGAGTGGAGGAAAATTACTCGCTTTGTTTTACGATAATTATAAGTTACTTCACCCCTTCCCGTTTTAACGTAATTCTTCGTCAATCATGGGTCAAAAAGTTTGAACCCAATTTCCCGCGTTACACTAGTAACAGGGTTTGGAAGGGTGGGCTTGGGTATAGTTTTGGCGGTGTGCTTGTGTTAGTGTGGTAGCGGAAACTCTCCTGCTTGTGTATGTTTTCGATGAAGCGTGAGGAATCTATCTCGCTACTTACCCCACACCATCAGTAGCTTCCACCGGGCGTTAGGCGTTCCCTGGGGCTGTTAGTGTGATGGTTCTTGAGGACGAGGTTTGTAGCAGTATATGATCGGCTGCAATTTTGTGAGTGCCAAGAGATACAAGGAGGTAAAGATCATTGTTTTGTAAGCTAGAGGACACTGTTTACTGGTACGTATGTTCTTTTACATACATACAGTTACACATATAGATATACTGGATATACATGCTGCTGATTCTTCTTCTTTTTTTTAATTACTCAGGAAGAGTTGCATGTTTTTATGGGGCATATGGCACATTCCTTTTTACCAGAACGTGCATTTGTAATGTATTCCTCGAGGCAGACGTTGCTGTTCTACTGAATTTTTCATGTTCTTCTCCATAGTTTGTCTTAATGCTAAAGATCCATCATCATTTATATAATTGTCTGTTATCCCATTAGTCATAATTATCACACCTGTTGAACTGCTGTCATCATTACCTATACTTTTCATGAGTAAGTTTTAGATTTTTTTTATGAGCAATAGTTTAATTTGTCTACAATGTTAAATCCTTAACACAGGTACGTTTACATCTTAGCCAAATGAGCATCAAAACAAAGTATATTCATTAAATTTTTATTTGTGATATTGTGATTCGTTTACAATGTGACTGACCCATCGTGACTTGGGTAAATATTATTGAAAAGGGAGATTATTGTATATTTTTTCATCAGTGTTGTGTTTTCTAAGACTGTGCCGCGCTGAGGCTTCCATTACACGCTCCATTAGTATGCTTCTCGATTATTTTTTTGCTGTGTGTGTGCCTTAAGCGAGTGAGGTAAGTGGAGTAGGAAGCAAGGTTGGGAGGGTGAGAGGATGAAAGGGATATTTCTGGGAGCGTCACGGCTTGGGAAACAATGGAAAGGGGAGGGGGAACGACCCTGCCTCAGGAGGAACTGCAATCAGCTGGATGGAGAATGAAAAGTCTCATGACGATGTTAAAACTAACGAACCTAATAAGCGAGTCTGGCAACATTGTCGTTCTGATGTTTTCAATGAGTTACGCAACAACCGCTCGTCTTGGTTGTTATGCCGAGCCCTGCCGCGCCTTAAAGGGAGGGGGTGAGGCTTAGGCTGCAGGGAAGGAGGTGCGATTTGGTGTGGCTCATGTACGAGTACCAACAGCATGGCGACGACATCCACAACGTGGCGTGTTACCCTGACGCCTTAAAAAATATATTGGTGTTGTTGTGAGCTGGTGTTAGCGTAGGATCAACATCATTCAGACATCAAGGAGCATATCATCACCGCCACACACACCTCTCCATCTAAATCAAATCATTCACAAATTTGGCTCTGAATTGGCGGGGCAGAAGTACTGTAGGTTTTTTTTTTTATAAAATCTTTTAAAACGTTTAATGCCTCACTACTATAATTTTTAAATGCACTAATGATCTTTTTTACCTCGCTGGTGTGTGTGTGTGTGTGTGTGTGTGTGTGTGTGTGTGTGTGTGGGGTGTGTGGTGTGTGTGTGTGTGTGTGTGTGTGTGTGTGTGTGGTGTGTGGTGTGTGTGTGTGTGTGTGTGTGGTGTGTGGTGTGTGGTGTGTGGTGTGTGTGTGTGTGTGTGTGTGTGTGGTGTGGGTGTGTGTGTGTGTGTGTGTGTGTGTGTGGGTGTGGTGTGGTGTGTGTGTGTGTGTGTGTGTGTGTGTGTGTGTGTGTGTGTGTGTGTGTGTGTGTGTGTGTGTGTGTGTGTGTGTGTGTGTGTGAGATTATATATATATATATATATATATAATATATATATATATATATATATATATATATATATATATATATATATATATATATATATATATATCTGGTCGAAGCTTCCGATAGCTCAGTATAAGTGGAGGAGGCGAGGCGGAGGAGTGGTTAATGCAGGTAGTTGGGAAGGGTGGCAGGCGGTCGCCTTTGTGCCGCCCGTCCGCTCCCTTGTGCACGCCAACACCGCGGCGTTCAGCCTCCAGCTACGCCTCAAGTTTGCCTGAAATGGACAGCACGATGCCGTAATGTATTATATCCTCTTGGTCTGTGTGTACGTGCGTATGACGAAGATAGGATGTATAGACAGTTCGGCATATTCCAACATCAAATTTTAGTTTCATAGAATGGTGATAGAGTGGTCTCATAGAGTGCCTCCTAAACTACTATTATTTGGAATAAATAGTAGTGTATGTTCATGAGAAATTAAAACAAAATCACAATGGGGCCTATATATAATGATATTAGTAGTTCCACATTGCTTCGGAAGTAAATTATGGGAAAAAAACGAAACCTCATGTAATTACTATTGTCCATAATCTTTGTAATTTTGTATTCAATTATAAAGAGGACAATAATCCATTTTGTGAATCCTGGCGCTTCTTTAGGCTGCAGAGTCAACACGGAGCAGCATCTTGTGGTTATCCCCTCAAAGAAAGAAAATGAATATGAAAGCTAGTAATCCAATCAGCATTGCAAGAATCTAATTCCACTACAAGCCAAATCAATTTCTTAATGTTAAGACGAGTGAGTTCCGAGCGGCGCAACCAAACTGAACATCTCCATCCACAGCGGGGATAAAGTCCCCAGGAACAACTATGTACCTTCAACAACACTTCCTTTCTTCCTGCCTCTCTTGTTTTCACTTCGATTGACCTCAACCTTTTCTTCCCCTCGTCGTTCCTTCCTCTCACTCCATCTCTCCACACACTCCTACGCTCCTCTCCTCCCTCCACACTCCTTTATGCCTCTTTTCATGCCTTTGTTTCTCCTTTCACTCGTCTTCTCTTACTCCTCCTTCCCTTCCCTCACTCCTTTCTTCGCTTCATCTATGTCGGGATTCCAGGATTCGTAGACCAATATAAAAGATATCAAGAAAATCCACCGTTTTAGTCTGACCTTATTTTTTAAGGGAATAACTGCAACAAGGAATACTGCCTTGTCTTGTCTCTCTTCTCCTTCTCCTCTTTCCCTTCTCACCTTTTTTTCTGGAACCTGTGTGTGTGTGCGAGTGTGTGTGCGTGTGTGTGTGTGTGTGTGTGTGGGGGGTGTGTGTGGGGGTGTGGGGGTGTGTGGGTGTGGGGGTGTGTGTAGGGGTGTGGGGGTGTGTGGGTGTGTGGGTGTGTGGGTGTATGGGTGTGTGTGTGTGTGGGGGGGGGGGGTGTATGTGTGTGTGTGTGTGTGTGTGTGTGTGTGTGTGTGTGTGTGTGTGTGCGTGCGTGTGTGTTTTCTCGGATGATTATGCGTATATTTTTTATTTATATGCTTTTGTGCGAGAATATACTGGTGTCTGCGTTTGTCGCGCTGCTGTTTTTGGTGTTTTCTGCCTTTGTAAAATGTTAATACTTTCTTAGATACCTGGCTCATTTGAATGCCTCTTGCATTCTTCTAGTGTTTTTTTCTCTCTCTCTCTTTCTCTCTCTATCTGTCTTCTTCTTTTTCTCCTCCTCTTCTTCTTCTTCTTAATGATGTTCCATTTCCAGTCGTACACAGTAAACACACACACATACACACACACACTCAGTCTTGATAGTCTAACTCAGGTAGAGAATATAATGTTTGTATCCACTATTTTTGTAACCAAGGTCTGCACACGTAAGATTACACACCATGGAGGGAACAGTGTGTTTGGTGTTTGCTTGCGCGTGTGTGTGTGTGTATATATGTGTGTGTGTGTGTGTGTGTGTGTGTGTGTGTGTGTGTGTGTGTGTGTGTGTGTGTGTGTGAGTGAGTGTGATGAGTGTGAGTAAGAGTAAGAGTGGATCTCGATGTACTACCATCTTAACACACTTGTTGTTCATGCTCCTTCCAATCCATCTTCCATGCCTACATATTCTTTCTTTCCTCTTCGCCCTCCACCGATTCCTCCCTCTTTCCTACGTCATTCTTCTTATCTGTATTTTTATCCTTATTCTCTTTTCTCCTCATATCGTTCTCCATTTCCCTTTTCCTTTCCTTTCTTTCTTTTCTTCTCTTCTATTTCCCTCTTTCCTCTTGACCTCTTGCCGCATTCTCCTTTATCGCCTAGAATCTCCTTATTTTTCCGCCTTCTTCTCCATCTTCTACTTCTCCTCCACCGATGTTTTTCCTCCCTTCATTTCTCTCCACACGCCTCAGCGCACAGATATTATCAAAGAGAAAATTTCGGCAGTGTTTATTCGGCCTTGCGAGGCGGTGGTTAGCGGGACCGGAGGAAGAGGAGGTGCAAAATGATGATGATGATGATGATGAAAAGGAGAAATGGAGGCGAAGACGAAGAAAGAAGATGAAGGACGGAGGAAGCGCAGGAGGGAGATGAGTAGGAGGATAAATAGAACATAACATGATTGGTATGACCATCAGGTTACATAAAGCTTGTTGATTTTTAATAAGGTTACTTGCTGAGTAGGCTATTATGTTCTCAGTATCATTACTAGCATTATGAGAGAGGGTATAAAAATTGAAGGTCCCCACATTTCCTCTCTTCCAGCCTACTGCAAAGCAAACAGAATGGCAGCATAATTGTATGTGTTGTGATGAGACCTTCCACTAGACTCGAAAGAATTCGTTTTGTATTGTAAACTTGGGAGTACTAGTAATTATGACATACATTGTTATTATTGTACAATGATCAATCTGTCTCAAAATAGATGTGGTTCTGAGCCTTGCGGTGCCCCATCAGCGACAGACAAATATATGATGTGCAACCGTTCAGTAGTTCCCATAGTGTTTTACCGGTAAGCCTGTTTTTTTAATTCATGCAAACTATTTGTTATTACTTTTGACTGAAAAAACCCAAAGAAGGAGTCTGATATTGTCCGGCTGTGTAGAGAACTATAGGTATAGAGGTTTTCTACAAGGCTAGGTCTCCACCTGTCCTATTTTGAAGTAATGTAATTGGTTGCATATTTCTGAACATGTGTTGATTAGCTTTAGTTTACTGTTTTTTGAAGGTTCGATTACTTTTTTTTCGAGGGCCTTGCTTACCTCTGTCGGCAGACAAAAGGTTGGTTGTGCAACGGTATCTTCTCATCCGAAGGACAACAACGGCGGCGATGACAAGAAAGAGTGGCTGTCCTGCGTAACATGTGTAATAATATGCTTGATAAATAATGAGATCATTACTGCATTAAGACTATATGACTGTCTTCAATCTGTAAATCACCGCCGCAATGTTGCTTCTCTTGCTCTCTTCTACCGTATTTTCATGCTCACTGCTCTTCTGAACTTGCTAACTGCATGCCTCCCCCACTCCCGCGGACTCGCTGCACAAGACTTCCTACTCATTCTCATCCCTATTCTGTCCATCTTCCTAATGCAAGAGTTAATCAGTATCTTTACTCTTTCATCCCTTTCACTGGTAAACTCTGGAACTCTCTTCCTGCTTCTATTTTTCCACTTTCCTATGACTTAAATCTTTTCAAAAGAAGAGTAACAAGATACCTCCCAAACTAAATTGGCCTACCCCTCTGTTTTTATTCTATTCTCTTACTGTCTTCTTTATAGGGACTGGCAACTAAGCGGGCTTTATGTTACCCATTTTTGTTGTGCCCTTGGCCAGTTCCTTGTGATGTAAAAAAAAAAAAAAAATATGTATAATGATAAAGTAATTACATTTTGCCTTCCGCTTGTAGCAATTAATAATGTCATCAAGGTTGTCTGGAATGAAGACTGACTTTTTAGTATTTACATTTGAGTTTTGAGACTGACATCACCAGATAACTGGATTTCTCGGATGACTCGCCGTGCAAACAAAGGAGGATGAGGAGGATGACAGGTACGGAAATGTAGGAGAACGTGGAAAAGGAAGAGGAAGGAAGATAAATATGTTGAGATGGATGAAGGGAATGGCGTTGAGGATCTTGATGAATTCTGATGAGATGCACTAGCACGAGGATTTGGAGGAATAAATGAGGGGAGGAAAATATGAAGAAGAATTGGTTGTGAAAATAAAGAAGGGCAGGAGGGACCAAGCGTGGAATTGTGAAGGACATCAGACAAAATATTCCCGCTCATTACAGCATCATTGTGATGGAAAAATAATTAGCTTGCCTCTTCCTTCTAGACGCGAGGTAGATTACGATGTTGCTTCTTGTCCCATCTTCCTCCGCCTCACCTCCTTGTGGCCCAGGGACGTACGTGCGTGTGTGTGTGTGTGTGTGTGTGTGTGTGTGTGTGTGTGTGTGTGTGTGTTGCGTGTTGCGTGTTGCGTGTTGGGTGTTGGATGTTGGGTGTTGCGTGTTGCTTGTTGCGTGGTGTGTGTGTGTGTGTGTGTTTCACCTATGGTCTTGTCCACGCGAGCTGGCTCGCGATTGCCAGTTTCACCCTATGAATGCGAGCTTGAGCTCATTATTACCGATCTTTGGGCAATGCTGGGACCTCACACACCATACACCTCCACCCCCTTGCTCAAGGGGGAAATCAACCGCCCGAATTTGTTAGTGAAAAATCTCTGGGAGCGCGAGGACTCAACCGCCTACACACAGAATGGGAGACCAGCACGCTATCAACCTGACCATCGCACGGTGTGTGTGCGTGTGCGTGCGTGCGGGCGCTACTGCTACTACTGATGGTGGTGGTGGCGGAGTTACTGTTGCTGCTGCTGCCCCTGATGATGATGATGAAATTATTAGTAATACTTATGCTACTAATCATTGTATTACTACTACTAATTCTACTACATACTACTACTAACACTACTAACTACTACTTACTACTACCAATGTCTATAATGATGCTATATGTAATGATGATTATAATATTGAATAAGCATAAGAGGAAACTGACACAATTTCATTTCTTGTAATGACACTTCTCATAAGTGATGATTTGGTTATCGTGCTTCATGGTACATCTGGTTCATTTTACTTCAGCATCATTCGTACCTTGTGTCGCTTTTCACTCATCGACTCATACAGCTTTGTTTTGAGTCCCGACTGAGGGTGAGCAGGTGTACGTTTAGCCAACTGCCTGGAGGCAGAGAGGACAACACTGCCGGGAGGTATCTGGTGGACGCAGCGGGTGTGCCCTTGTAGTGGGGCAGATGATCCGTCAGACTGAGAGGAGGCGGAAATGAGCTGCGACACAAGGCTCTCCATTTGTTATGTTCTTTTTCTTTCCTGAGTTTTGCTGCAGCGAAAAATGGTGATGAAAGTTATTGTAAACTACAACACGCTGGGCAGTGTGAACAATACCGAAAACGAAAATATACGTGAGTGTACTATAGCTATCTTTGATTGCGATTTTACATACTACTGTAAATGATGTGGTCATCATAAGATGGAAGCTTTCCTTGCTAGACACATTGCAGTGATTGCACGAATGATTTTGCTTAACATGTTTAAGCATGACTCTTAAGAGTCACATATTACATGCATTAATTTCATGATGTGCTGTAAAAGTTGCACTATTGCGTTTAAGTATTCCCTAACGGTGTTTGTAACTGAATGTAAATATATAATTTTCAATGGACGTACAAAGTGAAGCAAAGAAAACCAAGTATACCGGAGGCTGCTGGCAAGGCCCCCGCGGAGGCGAATGTGAATAACACGCCAGGTTATGTTTGCATCATAATTGTCATTTGGTCGGAGCTATGATTACTAATATTACATTCTGCCCGGACAAGCTCAGCAGGTACTGCATTAAATTTAAAGCTGCAGGTTCAGGCCGCGTTTACATTGTACGTGGCTGTGTAGGTTTTCATTATTCACCACAAAGGATCGTGTTTACATTTATTCCCGAGGTGCAAGTGAGGCAGGGCATTGCGTGTCACGGAATAAATGAAAATATTACCTGTCATAAGCACCATCAATAACTGACGTATGTGTATTCGAATATAATTATATCAGGACAAAAGAGGGCGGTGTGGCGGCCCTCGGCCCTTTAAGACTAAACTATAACTAGACTATATACTAGACTTATAGTTAGTCCTCGTGGTTGTGTTGGGCACTTGTATGGCTGGTAATCTGATGGTACTATAGTAAGTTTTTATTCATTCTTGTCTTCACAGTCTGAGTGTGACTCTTTGTAGTGTATGAAATGTTATGGTGATATTAATAACATGATCAGCATCATTGCCATTATCATCACTATTAATAATGATTATATTATCATCATTGTATTATTATTATTATCATTCTTATTGTTACAACACATCAACATTATTTTGTTTTCAATTCAGTGCTGCCGTTCATGTAATTGCAATATTGTTTGTAATATTGTAATTGCACCTGTAGCTGTAGCAGCAAAAGGAGCTCCCTCCAACACCAGTAGAACCAGTAATACCAGAATAATTAGCAGCTGCAGTTTTAATTGTAATATTATAAGTATATCGTATAGTAGTGGTAGTAGTAGTAGCAATTAAATTAATGCAATAGTAATAGTAGTGTCTGTATTAGTGGCGGTAGTATTGGTGGTAATGGTTGTAGCAGCAGTACCCCAGCAGATATAAAAGATCCATCCAATACCCGCTTTCCCTAACTCAGTATGAAGCAGGTTAGAGTGGGAGGCAAGGCGTCTCATAGCGAGCAAAACAAGGCTGGTGCTTTCTTCATCCCCAGGGAGTCGCAGGGACAGAAGTAAAAGGTTTTCCTCGTCTGTTTTTCGGGCGAGACTGTATTGACGTGGTGACGAGGCCCGGGGCTTTCTCAGGTCGCTGCCAAGCCTCTTATCCTCCACCCTGCTGGTTGTGAGCCCCTCCAGCAGCCTCCCTCCCTCCACTATCCCATAGAAATCACTATGATAACCATGCTGGGAGGTAGACTGGGAGGTAGTGGTGCAGTTGGGTCCCGCCTCCCGCAGACGAGCCATTGACGTGCGTTTGTTCCATGGTATGTGATAAGGCCGGAGCGTCGAGAGCTATAAGATCTGTTTTATCTCACGCTTCTTTACGGGCCAGTGGGTTGGGGTGTACGAAACTGGCTTATTGTGGCCGCAGAGGCAGGATAGTGGGTGGAGTCAGGGGATCTGCTTGCCTGGGAGCACACCAGAATATATTCTTTAGTTCGACTAAAAAGGAGAAGATACACGAAGGCTCCGTTGAAGAGCTTCTATATCAAGTTAGTTGATTGGATATGTGATGTGAGCTCAAAATATTGTTAAAGTATTTTGTAGAGTGTGGGTTTGTTTGTGTTAGGGCGCTGCTGAGTTATACTGTAACGAGGTTATGAAGAGGGAGAGGAGGGAGGTGCAGGACAGGTTGAGGCAGCGAAGGAGGTGGGTATGAGAGAGGAGGAGAGGCTGTGGAGAGGGTGTTGCATGCTGATAAGGACTGTGTTGTGCGACGCGAGGGTAAAGGGGAAGAGGTGTAATGAATACGTGAATAATAAGTCTTCTGTTCTTTGAAGTGTCATGTCAGTATTTTTCTCTGTTCTGGTTGTTATCGATCATCTTTGTAGGAAATAAAGGAAGAATGATTTACCCAAACCTTATGAATGGAATTATTATTTTTTTTTTTCCTCTCTCTCTCTCTCTCTCTCTCCTCTCTCTCTATCTCTCTCTCTCTCTCTTTTCTCTCTCTCTCTCTCTCTCTCTCTCTCTCTCTCTCTCTCTCTCTCTCTCTCTCTCTCTCTCTCTCTCTCTCCTCTCCCTCTCTCCTCTCTCTCTCTCTCTCTCTCCTCTCTCCTCTCTCTCTCTCTCTCTCTCTCTCTCTCTCTCTCTCTCTCTCTCTCTCTCTCTCTCTCTCTCTCTCTCTCTCTCTCTCTTTCTCTTTCTCTTTCTCTTTCTCTTTCTCTTTCTCTTTCTCTTTCTCTTTCTCTTTCTCTTTCACTCTGTCTCATTAATTATCCGGATGTTTTCCACACCTCACAACCTCCAACATGGGTCCTTTCTAGCTCACCTGGACTCATCAGTTTCCTTCAAGGTCACGTCAGTATCTGAAACTTTTAATTTTTCGCTTTCCTGTTCACCTGAATTTTGGTTGTAATTAAACATTTTACTTAATCATGAAAAATGCTCATAAGATGTTATGGTTTCCTGCAACATTTGTCAAATCATTTGCTTTAGTGACGCTTTATTTGCATAACGGCTTTCATTACAATTAATTTTGCTTCCTGTTGGTGCTGTTCCTTTGACTTACCTTTATTGCAGCCTTCCCTGCTGCTGCCACAGCCGCTGCCGCCTCGGCTGCCACTCCTCTCTGTCCCTCTCCCTTGCTCCTTACTTACCCGGGACTGGTCCGTAGTGCTCACATTACTTGCTTGATGATGGTCTTCGTGTATGTTTTTGAGACATAGATATACGATTAGTATCCACATGTAACAATATATAGGGATTGAAATATATAAAAGAAAAGAATGATAATAAAGTGTGTTAACCGCATAGAGTTTTCTAAGTTGCAGTTACTTATGCTTAGATTTACTTTTCCTGGTTGGCTAAAAAGGAACGTTTGAGAGTAAACGTGTATTTACAAACTTTATTTTACAAAACGTTCACATACACATAATGAGCCACCGGGAGTGAGGGTGAGGCGACATCACGCTACACAGTCGATATGTAAAAAGAAACCATGAGTGTTGGGTCTCTCTTCTCGTGTCCGCCACTGCCGCTGCACACTGCTGTACGTTTGTTTGGTCATTACAAAGAAGTGGTGATGTACAGATGCAGGACCCTCAAGTAGGGCCGCGCGGGGTCTGCTGTCAGAAGGAGACGCATCAGAAGGAGACGCATTAATAAGGTGGATAATACATTACACAGGTAACCGAACTTAGGAACGAAAAGGGTTGTGTTCGCAGGCCACGCTCTGAAACAACCACGTGTATCCGAGCCCTAAATGATGCCCGAGCCTGATGAGAACGTGAACACACAGACATACAAGAACAGGGGCAAGTGTAACATCACTCTGCCTCGTACGTAGCTGGAATGCACCGGCCGCACATATCTTACCCTCGTCGTCATAATTCACTTGTCTGTTTCACACATGCCTGTGTCCTCTAGATTCTTGTTGATTCATTGTACATTTTCACCTTTGTGACTTAAATTGTTGTATATTCAATTATATTGTTCTACTAATTTGGTTCACTTTTTTCGTTTACTTGTTTCAATGACTCCCCCAGTGTTTGAAAATATTACTGAACTATTTTTGTATTGTTTTTGTTAGGTATTCACGGTATATTTGTGAGCTTTGTGAGGTGATATATGAGGTTCCCTCATATATGCGTTCTTAGTTCTGTAGGATCTTCCCTCCCCCTGCCTTTCCTTCCCTCCCTCGGTTCATTTTCTTCTAAATCCTCAAGGGGAGTGAAGGAAGCTTATCTTTTATCTCCTCCCTCATGAGTGTCTTTCCATCCTCTTATCGTTTATCCTTTTTTTTTCTTTCCTCATTTCCGTTTTGCCCATTGCCTTTTATCGTCCCCTTCCCTTCCTCAACGACAACTCTCAATTTTCAGCCCTAAATCCAATCAATGACTTTGAGCAAAATTTCATCATAGTTTTTGACTTGATCTTCTGTAACTAGATTAAGCACATGATTTGGAAAGATGTAATAATGCAAATTGCAGTGTTGTAATGTTGCAGGTAGTTTGGTGGTGGTGGTGGTTATGATGACATAAGTGGTGGTGGTGGTGGCAGTGGTAATGATTGTGATAGTGGTGGTGGCAACAACTTTAAAGGAGAGGAAACTTAAATAAGAGTTAGTTTCAATCTCTCGGTGTCGAGGTGACTATTGTGACGTGCAGAGTTTCAATTGCGGTGATATTATGGTGAAGATGAAGTGAATGATGGTGATGGCATGCAAAGGGTCAGTGATTGTGAGAGTGACGGGGACGCAGGAATAGATGAAGCTGAGTAATGTTGTGAATGTGACAATGATGGTGAGAATGAGGTGAAGAAGAAGTGTGTGCAACGTTATGTGGTGGTAGTGGTGGGGATGATAACATGATTTTGCTGCTGTTGTGAAATTGTGGTAAGAAAAAAGGTGGTAGGTGGGAAAGTTAAACAAATAGAAAAAAGTAAAAAGTGTGTGTGTGTGGTGTGTGTGTGTGTGTGTGTGTGTGTGTGTGTGTGTGTATGTGTATGTGTATGTGTGTGTGTGTGTGTGTGTGTGTGTGTGTGTGTGTGTGTGTGTGTGTGTGCGTGCGTGCGCGGTGAAGTGAAGAATTTAATTATATAATAATAACCTGATAATTTATCTATCAAGTTGGTGGAATAAGAGTAAGGTGTTGATTGCAGCTGCCAAGACCTCGTGGAAGTAGGCATCAAAGGCTTATTGCAGCTCGCCCATCAAGACGTTTGAGTTCCATGAATGAAAGATGGTGGTAACATGTAGACTGACACAGACAGACAGACAGACAGACAGGCAGGTGGTTTGTGTCCAATTCTGTATTTTTAGGTAAATGTACAAATTAGATCACCATGTTCTTGTACGTATAATAACTACCCTCATCTATATCGTCGAAAGAAAAAAATAGAGATGTATATTTATATATATTTATATATCCCCTCCGTTGCGGTCGACTTTTCAGGAAGGCGAATATGTACACATGAAGCGACTGGAATGAAATGAAAGAAAGTGAGGAATTAATTGTCAGTAAAACAGTAATAGAGAGGGGCGACCGCATCCCTAGGACACCCACACTCGCAGAACATCAGTAGCAGTGTAGTAATAATAACATTTACAAACGTCTGCGGGGAGAAGCTGTATCTCGAACGTCGTGAAAAATATCTTTTATCGATGTCGCATCGTATATAACTTTGGTGTCCCTTCAATTCACTAAAACTTCCCATGGCAATAAAAGGAGGATAAACAAAGGGAAACATCAGGACCAGAGGAGGGCCTCGCCTCGCTACTCCCACACACGTCGCCTTGCCGCCTCAGTCCTGTCGGCCTGGCGGGGATCCTTACCTCTACGCTAAGTAAGTGTGGAGCATTAAATACTATTCACAGTTTATTGTACAATAAACGTGGTGTGGCTGCTCGGCAGCAGCCCACCAGCGCCACGCCCTTGCCCTGTGCCACTACCTCATTCCCGCCTGAGGGACTCGGGGCCGGGAGAGGGTCACAGTCACCTCAGCACGGAGGGTCACGCGCTCACTCACATTTCACCTTACGAACACCTAAGCCTTACTTCGAGAAAAGACAAGTGTTTATATTACTTTTTATTTATTTCCCCACGCTTGGCATAGGCTGCATCCGTCTTGTTTCTAAGTTCATGTTAATGCATGGTTTTCTCGATGCTCGCCTTACTTCCTCTTATTTTCTCTCCAGGTGTTGGTAGATGACCAACTTGCCTTGTGCGTCACTGATCGATTTCTCCTTTCATCATTTACGATGTGCTTTGGCATTTGAATTAGACTCTTATATGCACAGCACACTTTTAAATGTCACTGGTCGCGGCAGCTTTTTTTCGACACGGTTACAATGCTACTTTTATCGACTTATTTTTCGCTTCCCTTTTTTTCTGTCTCTGAGCTTTCTCTGAGCATTCACTTTTCAATTTGTCACACGTTTTTTTCCTATTTAACATGAGTCACCAGCCATCATTCTAATTTTCTCTAAGCATTTAACACTTTCGGCTTTTCCCTCTGCGTGGCACGTTGTATGAATAGTTTTCGATTTATCCTCGTAATGAATGTTTACTTGAAATCTGTCACCGTCTCAAGTTGCGTCGTGTTTCATATTTCTTCGTGCTCACATTTTCACTTCACATTTTCTTTCCCACCTTTCCATTGCGACAAATTTTCTTTTTCTTTTTGCTTTCCACTCTCCAATATAGTCGTTTTTTGGTGTGGCTCGCTCACTTCTTTTCTCCCCGCCATAATATGTCCCTCACCTAACTCCTACTCCTCTTCTCATTCCTTCCTCCTCTCGCTCCCCTCCTCTCACCTCCACACTTCTCTCCCATTATTTCCTGGAACTGTGTCGGTCCTCATAATTTTGCAGAAACTCAAGTTGAGAAAAATTGTGGGTCGTCGTCGGACGCACTTTGGTGAGAGGACACTGTTGGGGAATGGGGTGGAGGAAGAAGGGTATAAGGGGCGTGTTGTTCTCTTTTTCTCTCTATCTCCCTCTCTCTCTGTCTCTCTCTGTCTCTCTCTCTCTCTCTCTCTCTCTCTCTCTCTCTCTCTCTCTCTCTCTCTCTCTCTCTCTCTCTCTCTCTCTCTCTCTCTCTCTCTCTCTCTCTCTCTCTCTCTCTCTCTCTCTCTCTCTCTCTTTATCACACGCACACGCACATGCACACACACACACACACACACACACACACATATTATATTTTTATTTCTGTGTTTGCTGTTGTTTTATGGAAGTTGTGCCCCAAGTTTTTCGTTGTTCTATTTTATCTTCCAGTAATTCTAGGAGGGTCTTGTATATAGTGTGAGAAACGAGCGAGTGTGTGTGTGTGTGTGTGTGTGTGTGTGTGTGTGTGAGTGTGAGTGTGAGTGTGAGTGTGAGTGTGTGTCTCATGAAGTATTTGTGCGGCTTTATTTTCGTCATGGTGTGTAAAGGAGGACATGTGTGGTGTAAAATTAACACTGTTTGAAATTGCACTTTCGTATGTGAATGGTCTTTCTTGTGGTAATTTCATATTCCATCATTAATCCTCTCAATCCTAGCCAGCAGTGGGCGGTGTGGGTGGGAGAGGAGTAAAGGAAAGGAGGAGGTGGTCAGATCACGGCTAGGAAGAGTTAATGTGTCTGAACCAGTTTCTCTTTTTTTTTTTAAGTAGTTTGTTCACGTATACTATCCCATGTCTGTTTTTACACTTCACTTCTCGATAACTCTTTCGTCTTTTCTTTTCTTTTTCAGGCTACTTCTTTCAACCACTTGCACCTTGTCGCAATGAGACCAAAAATGAAGGCGACTGAGCAAATGGAACGTTTTCTCTCCCTACCTCCCACCGCACAGGCACACACGCGCAGGTGAGTCGAGTGTTTTAAGTGTTCCATGACGAGGGAGTTCGAAGCAGTGACACACTCAGGCTGAACCCGAAGCACCACGCCAGAGTTTGCCGCTTATCAGTGGTTCTCGTTCGACCGTCGTGGTCAGGAGTGTGGGTGTGCATGGCGTCTTGTGGGTGAGAGTGACTTTGCCGATGTGGACCTAATTGAGGGCGGCGGCCAGGGCGACGGTGGCTCCCAGGAGAAACGCGGATACTTCTGAAGGGGAGTGTCCGCCATGTTGCATCGCCTCGGGGTGTTCACCTGCAACATGAAATACACGTTAGGGATTCAGGGAAGAGGAATGCTTCCCCAGAGGAGGAAAGGAAGGTCACAGGTGAGATATTATGTTTGTTTGACTTTTTTAGAAGGTGTGTTTGTGTTGTCGGTGTGTGATTATGTGGTGATGAGTGCTGTGTGCCTGAGAGGTATTGTGTCTTGATATTGCAAAGTCCTGGTTTGTGTGAAAGTGGAGGTTGGGGGAGGGGAGGAGAATTCGTTAGGTAGTGGTGTGGATGTAGTCAGTGAGCGTATAGTGATTGTTGTTCCTCAAGACCTCCGTGTACGTACAAGTCAGCTGCACCATGGTAGATTTACACCTTAACATGGACCCAACAACTTCTCGAAGCAGAGGTCTTTCCCACCTGAAGGAATGAGTGTAAAATCTGACATTTAAAAAGTTGTTCTTGCGACGGTGCAAAAGTTGTTGCCTCAGTGCAGTGCAAAGCGAATGACTTTTTTACTTTCCATCTTTTCTTTCCTATTTTTCTTCTTATACTCTGCCTTATTTTTTTATGCCACGCAGTCTCGTCTTCACGGACCCCCGGCTGCCCACGAGGCACAGACAGCATTGCGGCAGGAGACCCATTACTACTAAAGGTCGCGAGACGAACGTTTCTGAAACATTTCTGGTGTGCTGAACAGTATAAGGTGCGACTCAAGGGTTCAAGGGATGTGCGATGAATAATGGAGATGTGTGTTTCGCTGGGGTTAAAGGGGATGAGGGGATATTTTGTAGGTTGGAGAAGCTGTTGCAGTCCTTAGCTCTCCCGGGGAGTGAAAATGTCAGGGGTCAGAGGTGCTGGTGGACGCCGTGGCCCTTATCACAGTCCGTTAAGTGGACAAGATCGCCCTAATCATCTTCATCCCTTACTCACCTCGAGAATATTTTCGCGAATGAAACTTCAGAGTGAGGATTGAGGTCGCCCAAATAAAATGACACGTTTGGTCATGCGAGAAACAAGGAAAGAATTATGAATAATTGGTAGGCGACACACGGCGGCTTGGCTGTGGCGTGTGTAAGGCTGACGGCGGTTTGGTTGAAGCCTGGATCATCATTATCTCATGTGGCGCAACGATGCTTTATCTTATCAAATATACTCATGTTTTATACCTAATAGAATTATCCAGGATGACTATGTCGAGGAGGGGAGGCGGTAGCGGAGTGGTTAGCGTCTCCGACTGGCGTTCTCGGTGACCCGGGTTCGATCCCCGAAGAAACCCAAAACCTTTCTGCACCGTCGAGTGGCCTAAGAACACCCACATGCCCTGCCTATCAACTCTACCTTCGACTGCGAGTGCATCGGAGGACACAGGGGGGCGGCATGAGCCTCTAATCAGAGGCGTCACTATAAGAATCCTGCCTGCGCCACCACGGGCGAGGACCAACCATCAGAGCCCTAAAGTGAACCTTTAGAGCCTACCATCCGAGCCCTGGGTCACCATTGCCTACAGGCGCTATAGGCACAAATGTAAAAAAAAAAAAAAAAAAAAAAAAGCTCAAGCCAAAGGAACGGCAAGCAACGGTAAACACTAAACGTGCATTGGATAAAGAAAAATGTATGTTTACATTAAATTACATTTCGTTTCAGCCACCTGAACTGAAATCTAGCGTTGGAGAGTATACACGTATATATGTTAATTTGGAATTTGCCCACAAACTTGGTTTTACTGGTGAATTTCTGATAATGTTTCAGACTATATAGTTGAGACAGAATAATCTGTTGATATAACGAAAAGCTCAACAGTTAGTGAAAACGAGAGAGTGGAAGCAAGGTTAGGGAGAGCCGGGGAGGGCGATGTACAAGAAAGGAAGTGGGGTGGAGAGGAGAATAAAGGAAGCACGAATGAAAATACAAGAAACCAGAAGTTGTAGGAAGCAGCGAGAGATAGGGCGCAGGAAAAGGGACACAATGGGAGAAAAAAGAAATAGGAGGAAGGGCATGTAGCCTAGAGGGCAGAGTGGAGATGGGGCAGGGGCGGAAAGATCAATCGGAGAAGCGTAGACTCACCGTTGAGGATGTGGACGACCACCTTGGCGACGGGGGCGCTGCTGGGGTTACACGAGTAGGTGCCGGAGTCCTTCGGGGAGGCGCCGCGCACCAGTAGGTTGGTGGTTGTGCGCGGCCCTTTCTCTGTCACCACGCTCACGCCGCCCCGCTCACTGTCGTATGTGATCACCTGTACACGCACACACGTACACAGTGATTAGTTCTTGTTATTGTGTGTGTGTGTGTGTGTGTGTGTGTGTGTGTGTGTGTGTGTGTGTGTGTGTGTGTGTGTGTGTGTGTGTGGTGTGTGTGTGTGTGTGTGTGGTTGTGTGTGTGTGTGTGTGTGTTGTGTGTGTGTGTGTGTGTGTGTGTGTGTGTGTGTGTGTGTGTGTGTGTGTGTGTGTGTGTGTGTGTGTGTGTGTGTGTGTGTGTGTGTGTGTGTGTGTGTGTGTGTGTGTGTGTGTGTGTGTGTGTGTTGTGTGTGTGGTGTGTGTGTGTGTGTGTGTGTGTGTGTGTGTGTGTGTGTGTGTGTGTGTGTGTGTGTGTGTGTGTGTGTGTGTGTGTGTGTGTGTGTGTGTGTGTGTGTGTGTGTGTGTGTGTGTGTGTGTGTGTGTGTGTGTGTGTGTGTGTGTGTGTGTGTGTGGTGTGTGTGGTGTGTGTGTGTGTGTGTGTGTGTGATACCCTATAGTTGAAATTAGTTAATGTGGCTAATGGATCTTAACTCTCATATGCTCTTGATTCATCCTCGCATTAATATAAATACGCTCATACAAACATACGTATATATAATCCACACATCCAAACGTGCCTGGTTGGCTTTGGGAGAAATCCGAATTGCGACAAGAAAAGTTTCAGATTCGGCGACCTTGTTTGGAGGATGGCTGAAGTTGGAATTTCCCGTCTCACCGTCTTATCGCCCATGCATCGAACACTGCTGATGGTCCATCCACCCACGTCATTCATATCATCATCATAATCATCCCCATCACAAAATAAAGAAATGATATGATAGTCCCCAAGCAATTGTTTACAAGTGTGACAGAAATGAGAATAATATTATGCACCTCGCCACCGCATCCCACGCGCATCATTAGTTATATAAGGCCCTTCAATGCACTTTTGAACCTAAACAAATACAGCTTCATATCCGCGTCATACCACTGGGAATTTTCCGTCGCTGTTGTATACACTACATTATTATTCAAAGTGATTCCTGTTCCATTTAGCGATGAGTAATGGCGCTTGACTTGAATAAAGATGTGACGCAAAAGAGTAACAAATACTTCAATACCGTGATCATTATTGAGTGGCAGCCGCGTTCAACTATGTAGGTCCTGCTGTTATTTATCATTCATTTATTTCCCTATCTATTTTACTTCATTCCAGTATGTGTTTTCTTTGATTCGAGGCTATTCGCAACTTTGTGTCCATTTATGAGGGACATGCATGCTAAGGAAAGGTTTGACGGACGTTAAAGTGAAAAAAATTAAAGAAGTATAGTGGCTCTGTTAAAATAATTAGAGTGTTTGATGCGTGAGCCTGTGAATAGTGTGTTGGAAGCGGCGGCACGACTGATGGATGGAAGGCACATCATTGGGTTCGTAATGGATAGAGGTATTTATTCATTGATAGATATTGAGCATGATATTTTGATGGGCTAAACACGTGATGGCATAGTAAACCGGAATGATGAATTAGCATGACGAGCTCTGTTTCGTGATGGATGAGGTGACATTCATCAGGATACAAGCTGGGAGGCGGTCATGAAAAAAAAATGCAGGAATAGTAAATATACTGTGTGCGTAGAGTATTGTGTCCGTGACCCGGGGAAATAAATAACCACACGTCGGGTAAATGTAACCATATTTATCCATATCACATTCCATTGTTGCTCATGGTAAAGGTTATTCATACCTGTGTGAATGTACCAGGTGTTTGGTGGTAGTGGGAGGCACCTGTGACATTGAGGTGATTTTTTTCTCGTTAATATTTAGCCGTTTTTCTTCCCAGTAACTCCAGGCTGTAAGTGATATATTGGACATATGGGAAGGGCTAAGGAGTGCATAATTGATATATCATAACACTGTGGTGGAGGTAGAAGATGGAGTTTGGCGGGTTCCTTGGAGGTCAGTGACTACGTTGTTGAGGTGCCAGGACGGAGAAAGGATAATGATTAACCAACAACCTTTATGTTCTATGCATCCTCTCTCTTCCTGTAATTAGTTGAATCCAAACCGTATTTATTCTCACCATCTATTACACTTTTTACGCTGAAACGTTAACTATTTTAGATAAATAGCAACGTTGCAGGCTTTTGTGACAATGGATCTATATATTTTTGACGAATTATTCGGGTTTTAAAAGGAGAGAGGGACTATCAAAGAGCGTTCATGTTGCGCAGTTATCGAACCTGGAATTACGGCGGCTATTAAGAGAGGTCAGAATTTATGAGGTGGTTCGCCTGAGCCGGTAATCAATGCCGCCAATAAATAGGTTGTCGACGGCCCAGGATGCTCGCTTTCAGAGACCTGTTGTTGCGGCTGTTCTTCCTCTTCCTACTGCTACTGCTACTACTGCGTTCTTCTCCTCCTCATATTCGTGCTACTGCTACTGCTGCTCCTCCTCCTATTTCATATGCTACTGCTGCTTTTCCTCCTGTTCCTGTTACTATTGTTGCCCGCCCTCTGTTGGTACCAATGGCTGGCAACCGCTGCACTGCACCCAACGCCACCAATACATCATTCTGCCGTCTGTTATATCGCCCTTTCTCTACGTCCCCTGCCTGCCTGCCTACCTGCCTCAAAGTAACCAATATATATTAGTTACTTTGACCTGCCTCTCTTCCCCGCTGATTTTTTGGTTCATTGTGTTACATAGATGTTTCTTTAGCGCTCTATTCATACACTATGTATACATTGTCGAACCATTCTACAATGTTTCATTTCTTATCTTTCTTACGGCGCCCTGAAACTATATCAATCATGTTTTTGTTTTTGTTTGCATCTCCGCTTGTCAATCCCTTGAATTGATTTCTGTTAGCTTTCATCGTCCTCTGGGTCCGTGTCATTCTCTCCTTCTCCTTGTTTGGTCCCACTCTTCGTCTTTCACCTGATACGAACCCCTTTCCTCCTCCTCCTCCTCCTCCTCCTCCTCCTCCTCCTCCTTATGTATACACAGGTTACGCAAGCTGTGCCCATTGGCTTATAGACCGAAATACCAGGAATAATATTTTTCTTATTGACTTTTTTATGTATGAATATCAGTCTTTCTATTTCTATTAATCTCAAATGAAATACTGTCACGCCTTTTGTTTGGTGTTGAATAGGTTTTTTTTTTTTTTTTTCCTCCTCTCTCTCTCTCTGCTCTCTCTCTCGCTCTCGCTCTCGCTCTCGCTCTCGCTCTCGCTCTGCTCTCCCTCTCTCGCTCTCGCTCTCGCTCTCGCTCTCGCTCTCGCTCTCGCTCTCGCTCTCGCTCTCGCTCTCGCTCTCGCTCTCGCTCTCGCTCTGCTCTCGCTCTCGCTCTCGCTCTCGCTCTCGCTCTCGCTCTCGCTCTCGCTCTCGCTCTCGCTCTCGCTCTCGCTCTCGCTCTCGCTCTCGCTCTCGTCTCTCGCTCTCCTCTCCTCTCGCTCTCGCTCTCGCTCTCGCTCTCGCTCTCGCTCTCGCTCTCGCTCTCGCTCTCGCTCTCGCTCTCTTTCTCTCTCGCTTACCCCCCACCAACCATAACTTTCAATCACACCTTTGATCTAAATTTGTTATATTTTCTCCCTCCTCTCTCGATGCATGGCCCAATAAATCTATTGACTTTTTTATGTATCAATATCAGTCTTTCTATTTCTATTAATCTCAAATGAAATACTGTCACGTCTTTTGTTTTGTGTTGAATAGTTTTTTTTTATCTCTCTTCTCTCTCTCTCTCTCTCTCTTCTCTCTCTCTCTCTCTCTCTCTCTCCTCTTCTCTCTCTCTCTCTCTCTCTCTCTCTCTCTCTCTCTCTCTCTCTCTCTCTCTCTCTCTCTCTCTCTCTCTCCTCTCTCTCTCTCTCTCTCTCTCTCTCTCTCTCTCTCTCTCTCTCTCTCTCCTCTCTCTCCTCTCTCTCTCTCTCTCTCTCTCTCCACCAACCATAACTTTCAATCACACCTTTGATCTAAATTTGTTATATTTTCTCCCTCCTCTCTCGGTGCATGGCCCAATAAATCTATTATTTTCTCCTATATCCCAATCAGGTCTACTTGCACTCCTTTTGGGCAATGGGAGGGAAGAAACTAAACCCATCCACCGCGAAATAGATAAAACTACGCAGCTTTTCCCTGTATGACCACGAATACGTACCTATTTATTCATTCATCTGATATTTTTTTGGTGCAATATAACGACTTAGATATCAGTGAAAATTGTTTGCCTTTTGTTGTTGTTTTAACGTCGCCCATTGATGGCACATTTAAACCATGCGAGGCGGGGGT
>JACEEZ010007411.1:180000-190577 GCA_016584305.1 Chionoecetes opilio | reverse complement strand
AGTATTTGGTACTTAAAAAGTGTCTGATAGGATCAAAGTATCTAATTTTATTTTTACCTACCTACCTCCCTTTACACACACACACACGCGCCCAAAGGGAAATTTTGTACGTACTCTTTTCCAAGGTCTGTAAGTATACAGACCGTGATCAGACCTTGTATACTCTATACATCTTGCTTTTTTCAACACACAAAAATAATATAACACCCGACATACTACATACACACATATATACACCATCAAATCATTTATCATACGTCAGAGTCACAACTGAGGGGGTACAAATATACAGGGACTTTATACTAGGTGTAGACTCGATATGTAAGAACATAAGAACATAAAAAAAAGGAAGCTACAAGAGGCCGCGAGGCCTACACGTGGTAGTTCCTGTCACCTAACACTACCTACATCCACCTTTCACCCCCATCCATGAACCTATCCAGCTCCCCTTTTAAAGCTCCCTAATGACTCCGCACTAAACTACCTGTCTACTGAGACCATTTCCATTCATTCACCACCCTATTTGTGAACCATTTTTTCCCCTATTTCCTTTCTAAATCTACGTTTTTTCCCAGCTTGAATCCGTTACTTCTTGTTCTACCCTGGTTAAAAGCCGTAAGAACTTTTCCTACCTCTCCTTTATTAAATCCCTTTATCCACTTAAAAACTTCTATCAGATCCCCCCTTACTCTGCGTCTCTCGAGTGAGTGTAATTTTAATAATTTCAATCTCCTCTCATAACTAAAGTTACGCATCCCTTGTATCATTTTTGGTCATCCTTCTCTGCACTTTTTCTAACAACCCCTATATCCATCCTGTAATATGGAGACCAAAACTGAACTGCATAGTCAGGTGAGGCCTGACTAGAGCCAGATAAAGCTTTAGAAAAAACTTCCGCACTTCTATTTTTTAACACTTCGGGTAATGAATCCTAATACTCTATTAGCTCTATTTCTGGCCTCAATACATTGTTTCCTAGGTCGGGAGTCTGGGCTCACCCTCACTCCAAGATCTTTTTCACCTTCTGATCTTTCAGCGATACATTGCTTATGGTTTGAAATCTATTTACCAGGGTTTTTTTCTACCAACATTCAAAACGCTACATTTATCAATATTAAAATTTTCCATCTGTCATCTGATGCCCACTCGTTAAGTTTATCTAAGTCTCCCGCAATATGTTTACGTCAGACTGTATCCAATAATCCTACCTAACTTAGTATCATCAGCAAACTTGCTGATATCACTGCTCCCAAGTCGTTGATGTAAATAAAAAAATTATAATGGGCCCAAAACGGGACCCTTGGTGGAACTCCACTTGTCCCCAGTCCCCATTCGATTTGGAACCATTAATTGTAACCCTTTGTTGCCTATTACGTAGCCAAGCTCTGATCCAATGAAGAACCTTCCCCTTTCTATACCATGAGCCCAAACCTTATTTAAGAGTCGCTCGGTGGAAACTTTGTCAAATCCCTTTATTTAAAGCCCAAAGATATATTATATCATAATCCTTATCATTATCTGCCGTCCATAAACTTTCCTATAAAACTCAATAAATTGGTGAGACATGACCTACCCTTGGTGAATCCATGTTGTGAATCATTGATCAAACTATGTTTATCTAAGTGCTCTCTAATGTTTTTTGCAATAATAGATTCCAAAAATTTTTACCCACCAACTGATGTTAGACTTAGGGGTTCGATAATTTGACTTAGTCCTCTGTCTCCTTCTTAAATATGGGAAACAACATTTCCTTTCCTCCACAATAATGGCACATCGCCTATCTCAACCGATTTCCTAAAAATGTGCACTAACGATCCACTAACAACCTCCTTGCATTCCTTTAATACCCTGGATACACTTCATCTGGTCCGGGCGATTTAAATGTTTTCATTTTTTCCTATACCCTCCTCCCCATTTCCCTAGTTATCCCCAATATCTTTGAGTTTCTCCTCATCGCTCCTTTAACATCTGTTCACTATCAGGTACGTCTGTGATCCTCCTCCGTAAAAACACTTAAGAAATATCATTTAGACTCCTACACATATGCTCATCCGTATTTAAGACCTCACCCTGTCCTGACCTTAAAGGGGGCCCAACTAATTTCCCCTTTGGGTCTTTGTTTTATAAAACCTGTTTAGAACCCCTTTGGGTCCCTGTTTCGCCTGTTCTGCTATTTTTAATCTCATAATTTGTTCTTAGCAACTCGGTTTTAATTTCTTCACTGTCCTCGCCATCACGTATACTGTTCTTTGTTTACCAATCCTGCCTTGAACCTTAATAAATGTTTCTTTTTACTCCAATTTGTTTTTTTAAACTTGGTGGTCATCCATTTTGGATCACTCCTTTCTGGACCTTATCTCCCTATAAGGAAATTTCTTTTTTGTCCGTCAATTTATATTCCTTACAAATGAGATATAATCATCCGCGGCTCCACCTCACTTCCCTTCTAACCTCTCTAATTACCTCCTCAGCCCTGACCTCATTCCCTGTCTAACCGCTCTAATTTCTCCTCAGCCTCGACCTCACTACCATATCTGACCGCGCCAATTACCTCCAGTGCCTTCCTAATCCTTCATAATTGGCCTTTCCAGCTGAAAAAACGCCTTGTTCCTGGGACACTTTCTGCTCCTCACACCACACCTCTTATTAATAACCTCCAGGTGTCTTCTTAATCCCGCATTAATTGGCCTTTCTGAAATTAGGTATTCGATGCCTATTGCCACTTAATTTTTTCCCAAATTCCCATTTTAAAAACTAAATCTGATCTCATAATGGTCGCTATTATCTAAATTCCCCCCGACCTCCACATTTTTAACTAATCGTCTCTATTTGTCAACAATAGAATCTAGAATATTATCTCCTCTAGTAGGTCCTTTATTGCTTGACTTAGGAATTATCCTGGATTATATTTAACAATTCATCTGCATTCGCTGTCACCTATGATTTTAAAACCCAGTTTTATATTCCTAAGATTAAAATCTCCCACCAAAGCATAATCGATTATATCTTGCAGGCCTTGTTTATTTCTTCCCATATAGGAGCTGAATCCTCTTTTACATAAGTTTGGAGGCCTATACACTTTCACCCAAAACCATTTTCCCAGTTCCCTCCGTAACCTCTACCCATATAGACTCTAATGCTGTCATCTGTTTTTATAACATTGTTAACCAAAAACTGCAATGCATCTCTTTCATAAAGCGCAACTCCTCCTCCTCTTCTGCCTACTCTGTCCTTGTTGAAATAACTTATACCCAGCTATCTCGACTTCCGGATCAATACCTTTTCCCGACATATCCAACCATGTTTCTGTTAATGCATTTTATCAAAAACCTCTACACTATTTATTCCCCCTCAGGAAATCTATCTTTTTTTTAAATACTCCTACAGTTTTGTATAGTAACCTTCAAGCAACTCCTCTTTTTTTTGTCAATTTTTCCCTTTATCTTTAACTAAACCCCTCCTCTCTCTCTTCTTACGAATCACTTTAGTTCCCTGCCTTCTGAAACTCCTCCTAGTGTCGCAAGTTTCCTTTACCCAGCCCCCGTGTCCCAAACCCCGGTTCTCTATCTTAAAAAAAGCCTGCAGTGCATCTACCTCCCCTTTCAAGGGATTCAACAAGATCTGAACTCCCCTTTTCCCCGAAAAGTGCAAACCCCGTCCCTGCGGTAGAGGCCTGTTATGCCCGAAAAAGAGGTCCCATTTCGACAAAGGGCCCCCCCATTGGCTTTTGCAATTTAAATGCCAGCCGGCAATTCACCGCAATAGCCAAATTCTTCCAATAGCCTTAATTCCAATTCTTCAAGTCGTTATATAGTGTCCATGTCTCACATCCATATATTAAGACAGGGATCACAAGCGACTTAAAGATCCAGATCTTTGTTCTTCTGCACAGGTACCGACAACGCCAAATACTCCTGCTGAGCGAGTCCATAACACCGTGGGCTATGCCAATCCGCCTTAAGACTTCTTGACGTGACCTGCCGTCATTATGGACTGCGCTACCAGGGTATGTAAAACTTTCCAAGATATCAATGTCCTCGCCGCACGCATGGACAGACTGTACACTTTCATCTAGTAAGCCTCCAAACACCTGGACCTTGGTCTTGAGCAAGGAGACCTCAAGTCCCAAAGGCTTTGTCTTCTCGGGCGACTCCGCAAAGATTACTGCATCATCGGCAAAAGCAGGATCAGTGATCTTGGTGTTGCCGAGGGATGCTCCACACTCATTTGATCTACAACCTTCCCCAATACCCAGTCAATACACGTGTTTAAAAGTGATGGGGCAAGGACACACCCTTGTCTCACTCATGTATTCACAAGAAAAAATGCTGGCTACACCTCCCCCACACTTCACAGTACTCTCAGTCCCAAAGTACAGGCCAGTCATCAAACCAATAGTCCTTGCATGAATCTCGCAAAGTCGCAGAAGATCCCAGAGTGACTCACGATGGACAGAGTCAAACGTCTTCTTGAGATCAACATAAGCTGCAAGCATCCCCTATCGAAACTCACGTCGGTGTTCCACTTAGGACACGAAGCGCTTGGATACGGGCCGCTGTTGACTTACCAGGCGTGAACCCAGACTGCTGAGGTCTCTGATGCTTTAGCAGGTGACTGCGGATCCGTGTCAGCATTAGATGGGCACCGTGCCTGGCGCGCTGAGCAGTGTAATACCGCAGTTATTGTTACAGTCCTGACAGTCCCCTTTCCCTTTCCAGATAGGGCCGAGCAACCCACTATTTCCAGTCAGGAGGGAATTGTACCTGATTGCCACACGGAAGTCAGGACAGCCTGCAACCCGCGGATCATGACCTCACCCCCAGCTTTGAGAAGCTCCGCACTGATATTACAAACACCAGCTGCCTTTCCATACCTCAACTTGGTACAACCTCTCTGACCTCGTCATAAGAATGTGCGGTTTCGTCAATGAGAGGATCGGCATCCACTGCCCGTAATATTGTGGTGTGAAGCTGCCCAATTGAAGGAATTAGAGGGTTGAACAAGGGAAATAGAAGGAAAGAAGGACCTGGTACGAGAAAGAGCAATAGGAGAAATAAAATGGATGAAGAAGAGTAATAGGAGGAATAAAGGACTTGGTATGAGAAAGAGGAATGAGAAAAATAAGAGGGATGAAATAGGGAAAAAGATGGCAAGGACTTTATATGAGAGACAGGAATGAGATAAATAAGAAGAATGAAAATGGGAATATGAGTAAAGAAGGGCTTGACATAAAAAAGAGAAAAGACAGAAATAAAGAGGACAAAATAGGTACAATAGGAGAAAAGGGCAGTTGTTGCAGGAGAGGTAAGGTTAAAGGAGGTGGAAGGAAGAGGAGTAAGTCGGTAATGTCCTTTCCACGCCCCCGTGCTTTTACGGAGGAGGATACACAGACGATACCTGATAGTGAACAGATGCTCAAAGGAAGCGATGAGGAGAAAGTCAAAGATATTGTGATAACTAGGGAGATGGTGGAAGAGGTTATAGATAAAATGAAAAATTTTAAATCGCCAGGACCAGATGAAGTGTATCCCAGGTTATTAAAGGAATGCAAGGAGGTTGTTAGTGAGTCGTTAGTACACATTTTTAGGAAATCGGTTGAGATAGGCGATGTGCCATTATTGTGGAGGAAAGGAAATATTGTTCCCATATTTAAGAAGGGAGACAGAGGACTAAAGTCAAATTATCGACCCGTAAGTCAAATATCAGTGGTGGGTAAATTATTGGAATCTATTATTGCAAAAAACATTAGAGAGCACTTAGATAAACATAGTTTGATCAATGATTCACAACATGGATTCACCATGGGTAGGTCATGCCTCACCAATTTAATGAGTTTTTATAGGAAAGTTTATGAGACGGCAGATAATGATAAGAATTATGATATAATATATGACTTTAGTAAGGCATTTGACAAAGTACCACACGAGCAACTCTTAAATAAGGTTTGGGCTCATGGTATAGATGGGAAGGTTCTTCATTGGATCAGAGCTTGGCTAAGTAATAGGCAACAAAGGGTTACAATTAATGGTTCCAAATCTGAATGGGGACTGGTGACAAGTGGAGTTCCACAAGGGTCTGTTTTGGGTCCATTACTATTTTTGATTTACATCAACGACTTGGATAGTGGGATTAGCAGTGATATCAGCAAGTTTGCTGATGATACTAAGTTAGGTAGGATTATTGGGTCACAGTCTGATGTAAACATATTGCAGGGAGACTTAGATAAACTTTACGAGTGGGCAGTCAGATGGCAGACGGAATTTAATATTGATAATTGTAGCGTTATGAATGTTGATAGAAAAAACCCTGGTAATAGATAAACCATAAGCAATGTATCGCTGAAAATATCAGAAGGTGAAAAAGATCTTGGAGTGAGGGTGAGCCCAGACCTCCGACCTAGGAAACAATGTATTGAGGCCAGAAATAGAGCTAATAGAGTTACCAGAAGTGTTAAAAGTAGAAGTGCGGAAGTTATTATAAAGCTTTATCTGGCTGTAGTCAGGCCTCACCTAGACTATGCAGTTCAGTTTTGGTCTCCATATTACAGGATGGATATAGTGTTGTTAGAAAAAGTGCAGAGAAGGATGACCAAAATGATACAAGGGATGCGTAACTTTAGTTATGAGAGGAGATTGAGTTATTAAAATTACAATCACTCGAGAGACGCAGAGTAAGGGGCGATCTGATAAGTTTTTAAGTGGATAAAGGGATTTAATAAAGGAGAGATAGAAAAAGTTCTTACGGCTTTTAACTAGGGTAAAACAAGAAGTAACGGATTCAAGCTGGAAAAGCGTAGATTTAGAAAGGAAATAGGGAAAAACTGGTTCACAAATAGGGTGGTGAATGAATGGAATGGTCTCAGTAGACAGGTAGTTAGTGCTGAGTCATTGGGGAGCTTTAAAGGGGAGCTGGATAGGTTCATGGATGGGGATGAAAGGTGGATGTAGGTAGTGTTAGGTGACCGGAACTACCACGTGTAGGCCTCGCGGCCTCTTGTAGCTTCCTTATTTTCTTATGTTCTTATGTTCTTATGTTCTATCTTCCCTCATATTTGCTGACCTACCTCTTACCTCAATCACCTATTTATCTTCAATTTACTCATAATTGCTACCCATTTCATTGCTTATCTATTCAATCCATACAAGAAGTATTTCCTAACCTTCCCATGTATGCATATTTTTTGTCATATATGATTTTATCTCTATTATTCTGTTGATTCCTTAACATCCATTAAACCATTCACATAAAGTAGTATATGAATAACCAAATGGTTAATATATTGCGTGTATAGATCTCGATTAATTGTCAGAAACAGAAAGCCAACCAGAGGGAATCGTTAAATATGATTAGGGGTAATTAATTTGATAGGTGTGCGTGCAGACAGGTGTTAGAGGGTGCCAGCCGTAGTACAAGTCAGGGGCAGGGATGAGGAGTAGGCAGTAGGGTAAGCCGTACAACACAAATGATTTTTTTCAAGTTTGGCATGCCAATTTCCTATGTAAAGTGGAATTCTAGGACGATTTTATCTTGTTCCATTTTTGCATATGAGCAATTCTTACTATGCAAAATCGCACGTTTATATTGCACCCTTATCGAATAATGCTTAAATGAGTAGGCTGTGTCCGGTTGGTCCTGTTTATTGCATCATGCACCAATATGAGTTCCAAATGACTAGCGTGGTAAGTTCTTTCTGATCAGTTGGTTCATCAGGCACTACATCACAGTGTCACAGCCTCTACGTTGGCCTAGAACGTGTCCATCATGTCCTTCTTAGACCTGAAGCAGGGCATGGTCTCCCGGTGGTGGGCCCGGGCCCGGGTGAACCCGTCTCTGGCCTGCTGCCCCACCACTGCTGCCGCAGCCTCAGTCACCTGCTTCACGACTCTTTCGGTGCTCTGAGTGTGGATAGAGAACTCCGGAACCTCGTACGGCTTGACCAGGATCTCCTGGATCTGATCCCCGGACAGTGAACAGGTGAATGTCGGCTCGTGCACCTGGCCAGGCTGCCAGCTGATCAGTGTCTGCAAGCTGGTGGCTGACAAATTCAGCTTGGGTGTGATGCGAGGTCTTACACTGGTGTCCCCATACTCCTCGCCAGCCCTCAGCTTCAAAATCTGGGTCACGGCGAACCTGCGGTCGTCCTCACTCTGACTCGCCATCAGCGACAGGAGGACACATTTTGAGTTTGCGAACCATGCTCCTGTCCGCACGTAGAAGGTCACAGCTGTTTGGACCTTCTTGGGCTGCGACCTCATCACTCTGAGCTGCGTGAGGATGTGCTTGGGGCCGTCCTCTAGACTGTGGTGAACCTTGATGTCGTAGTAGACTTTGAAGTACACCTGCAGGCAGTACTTGACTAGGATTTCCAGGGTGTTCAGTTCTTTGCCAGTCAGTCCATGCTTTCTGGTCCACATGTACACGAGCGACTGGGCTGTGGTGAGCCATCTGGAGTGGGACACCTTGCCACACTTGATCTCCTGCAGCTCGGACGGGAGAACGCCCCGCTTCACAGCCTGGACCAGCTGGTAGGAGACCTGCTGGTCAGTGGACATGTTGTCCAGGATATACTCTTGGTATCTCCGTGAGATCTTCACCGCCTGGCACTCCTCTGAACTCTGCGTTGTACTGCATCTCATTCACGCTGGACAGCAGACTGCACACTGGACCCGTGAAGCCAGTGTCAGATGAGGTAGGCCTGTCAATGCTGGTGATAAGGTGGCGCAGGGGCAACTCGTTTGTGTGCAACACGCATATACTCCAGAAGAGCTTACGTCCCAGCATCTTCTCCAAATGGGCGTGAGTACCACCCTTCCACCCCGTGTTGGCCCTAGTTGAGTCACCTTGCAGTACGATCAGTGAGTCGGTGGAGTCGTATGTCACCAGCAGATCATAGAGAGCCTGAGCCACCTTAAACGCAGGCTTCTCAGGTGGCACCGGGTCCTCTGGTACAAAGTGCCAAAGGTACCTTCCAGATGGTTCCTCTGTCACTGACACATGCTCCTCCCTGATCAACCTTGGGTGCAGTTTCCCATAGCTGTCGGGCACCATCGCCCTGGTCTTGTCCTTCCTCCCATCGAAACCCAATCCAGCTATTTTGGTTCTCTGAAACAAATATTTTAAAATTCCCTGTTATACACAAATATTTTACATTATTATTAATATTCAAAAGTCAAGGACAAAACACAATATTTAAATTAGTTGAAAATGTTACCCATACAAGAAGTAATAAAATTAACCTTATATGTCCAATATTTAGAACAACAACATTATTTAAAAACAGTGTTATCAGTTTTGGTCCGATACTCTTTAATGATATGCCTCATGATAAAAAAGTTCTCCTTACAACTACCAATTTAGTTAGATATAAGAGAGAAATTTTAAAGTATTTATATTATCAACAAAATATGTAATTATTATTTAACTAAAAGTATAAATATTTTTAGTTTATCTGCTCAATCTATTATTATTTTTATTTTTTTAGTTATATCTATTGTTTTTATTATTATTATTATTATTATTATTATTATTATTATTTCAATTATTTGTATTCTGCTACTACTGTAATTCCATTTATTACCCGTGTCATTACCGAATGTAGTTATCCTCAGTTTGGATATATTTTTCTATGTATGTAGCTTTATTTAGGCAAATAATAATTTAGCTAGTCTTAAGTTTCCACGCCCGCTAACAATACAGTAAAGCTATATGTCCGTCATGGAGCTTCGGCTCGACGGACCGTGGCTAATGTTTATGAAATTTGTATATATTACAACATTTGTCTTATTATTAGCAATAAACGTTTACTTACTTACTTACTTACTTACTTACTTACTTACTTACTTACTTACACACACACACACACACACACACACACACACACACACACACACACACACACAAGCCTTGTCATGCGTCGCATTATGCAAACTAAAATGCAATTTTTGAGGAATATATACCTCTCATTAGACGTGGAGGTAACTCAAAACACACACAGAGAGAGAGAGAGAGAGAGAGAGGAGAGCGAAGGAGAGACGAGAGCGAGAGGAGAGCGAGAGGAGAGAGAGAGAGAGGAGAGAGAGAGAGGAGAGGAGAGAGAGAGGAGAGAGAGAGAGAGAGAGAGAGAGAGAGAGAGAGAGAGAGAGAGAGAGAGAGAGAGAGAGAGGAGAGAGAGAGAGAGAGAGAGAGAGAGAGAAGAGAGAGAGAGAGAGAGAGAGAGAGAGAGAGAGAGAGAGAGATAGGAGAGAGAGAGAGAGATGAGAGAGAAAGAGAGAGAGAGAGAGAGAGAGAGAGAGAGAGAGAGAGAGAGAAAAAAAAAAAAAAAATTCCTCCCCTCACCAAGCAGGACGGAACAGCAGCTGACAGCAGCAAGGAGAAGGCTCAGCTGCTGGCTAATCTCTTCTCTGCAAAGATGAAGGTGGAGGCCCCCCAGCAGCCCCCGCCTCGTCTGGAGCAGCAGTGTGAAGAGACAGTCCACAAGGTGGAGGTGACGCAGGCGCAGGTCGAGCACATCCTGCGAGGGCTCGACACCAAAAAAGTCACTGGCCCTGATGACATCAGCCCGCACTTGTTAAAACAGT
>JACEEZ010007411.1:150000-157500 GCA_016584305.1 Chionoecetes opilio | reverse complement strand
ATCAATTCTAAGGTGATTGAAAAAAACTGTTGCTACTCAACTCACATCTTTCCTTGAGTCAAATGATCTCCTATCTAACAACCAACATGGCTTTCGTCATAAATTATCAACCGAAACAGCCCGTACTGTTATTACTAACCACATTTATGACAACATGGACAGGAAGCGGGTGTCACTATTATCCTTATGCGATCTATCTAAAGCATTTGACAGTGTCAACCACACCATCCTTCATAAGAAACTTGACAACACAAATATTGATACTTTCTGGTTTGACAGTTACCTAAATGGGAGAACGCAGTCAGTACGATTACATAACTTTACTAATTCGAAATTACATGTTACGTACGGTGTCCTGAGTGCTTTATACTTGGCCCAATAGCATTTAACATTTTCGTGAATGATATGTCGCATTATATAAATGACTGTATATATTAGTGCAATACGCTGATGACACACAAATCCTACACAACAACCTTATCCTCATTCCAACCTTGACACCCTCATTCAGAAAACACAGGAAACCTTACATAAAGCAAAGCTGTACTTTCTAAAAAATGGTTTACTATTGAATACGAAGAAAACACAGTGTATGTTCATAGGTACCTATCAACTATTATCCCAGATATCAGACAATCTCACTATACAGCACCACGACACAACCCTTCAACCCACCACACCTGTAAAAAACCTTGGACTACACATGGACAGGTACATGACTTTTAACAAACATGTATGTGAAATGAGTAAAAAAGTAACCGGAACTCTAAGGTATGTAAATAGAATAAAATAAAATTTCGACGAGGATACTCGCACAGCAATTATACAATCACATGTACTTAGCATTATTAATTATTGCAATGTAATATGGGGCAGCGCAAACACCACTCTCCTAAACAATGTTAAGAAAATACAGACTTTTGCAGCAAAAGTAGTAGATGGTAAAGTCAGGAAGTACGATCACATGACTCCAATTTTGAGGGAACTACAATGGCTGAATGTTAAAGACCAAATAACTCACGACACAGGGGTCACTATGTTCAAGTATATGACCCATCTATATCCTAATCTGACTTTCTCAATTGTAGGGGACGTTACTGGTAGCACCACTAGACAGCGAGATCACCTGTACGTCCCTAAGACCAACTCAGACATGGGGGCCAGATCTCTCTCTGTAAGGGGCCCCAAGTTATGGAACAGCATCCCGTCGGTAGTTAAAGATGCTAACACCCTTATCTTTCAAAACTAAACTCAAACTTGTACTTCGGGACGGAAATTAATTTTAGGATAGAACTTTTTCTTTTAATGTATATAGTATATTATTAGGTTGAACTATAAGTACTTATATACTAATTTTACTTTTATATTTGTTTTCTTTTACAAATGCTTTTATGCCTTTACTTTGTATTAGCATATACTGTATATATATTTTAATATCGATAATTTTTCTATTTTACAATTCTATAATTCTATGTTTTTAATGTTTTAATGCAAAACTGTATAATTTAGTTTATGTAGCTATAATATTCAAAATAATTGTATGTAACAAGAATAACCACTGCCGGTGGAAATACACTTTATTATTATTATTATTATTACTCTCTCTCTCTCTCTCTCTCTCTCTCTCTCTCTCTCTCTCTCTCTCTCTCTCTCTCTCTCTCTCTCTCTCGACCGAAAGAAAAGAACCACTTCACAGATCTTCTCTCAGATCATTCTCAGAACTAATTTGTCGTCGTTAGCACAACAGATAGAAAAACTAAATTGGTGCACATTTTTACAGTTCACAAAATATTAATGACGCTGTCTTTCCTTTTGGCAGTGAATAGAAAGACTATATATATACATAAAAATTATATATTAAATATTTTAAGGAGAGAGAGAGATGAGAGAGAGAGGGGAGAGAAGGGGGGGGGGGGGAAGAGAGAGGAGAGAGGAGAAGAGAGAGAGAGAAGAGAGAAAAAGAGAGAGGGGAAGAGAGAGAGAGAGAGAGAGAGAAAAGAGAGAGAGAGGGGGAGAGAGGGGAAAAGAGAGAGGGGAAAAGAGAGAGGGAGGGGGGGAGAGAGAGAGAGGAGGAGAGAGAGGAGAGAGAGAAAAGGAGAGAGGGAGCGAGAGAGAGGGGAGAGGGAGAGAAGAGAGAGGAGGGGAGAGGAGAGAGAAGAGGAAAAGAGAGAGGGGAAAAGAGAGAGGCACCGCTCCCAGGCACGCCCTTGGGGTGGGCGCCCCTAAAAACCACCACCGGAACGGGAATGCCTTTTGGGGAGCCTCCTAAATGTGCGGGGGTTTGAGGCCCACGTGACATTCCCTACAAAAGAAGGGGGGGGGGGACACTGGACCCTGTCATCTCTGCCCTCCAGGGGGCCCACCCCTTGCGTAAACCAGCTAGGATTAGGGGGCCCAGCTTGACCCCCCACGCTTTTTAACACAGAAGTATGGGCGTGGCTCGGGACGGACCACCTCTCGTACTGTCTGGTTGTGGGTTTAAGGCGGACGGGGGCCCCCCGGGCCGCCTTGACCTGGGGCACAGGGCGTGGGGACTTTGTGGGGGGAGGGGGCCCCGGAAAATATGTCCCCGAGCCCTTCCCTCCCCCTTCCGGGCCCCTTTAAAAGAGGCCCATGTCCCACACCGCGACTAAACCCCCAAGCCCACGGATCACCCGGGTTTTGGCAAACCGTTGCCGTGTTGCTGCCGGGGCCAATTTTAATCAGCGTGGCCCCGTTCAAGCGGAACTCGGACACGGGCAACAAGGACCTGCCCCGGGCGGCCTAAAGGGGGAGGGTGGTGTAGAAAAAGGGCCCCTTTAAAAAAAGTGGGGGAGAACTTGCGCCCCCAAAAATACGAGGGCTGGGCCCTGGGAAACAAGACTTGGTTGCCCCGGGTTTAAGGGAAAAAAAAGGGGAAACACCCGCCAAGATTCAATTTTTCCCCCCACCAAGCAGGACGGAAACGCGACTGTAAGCAAAAAAAGGAAAAGGCTCAGCGCTGGTAATCTTTTCTCTGCAAAGAGAAGGGGGAGGCCCCCGGCAGGCCCCCCCTCGTTGGAGCAGCAGTGTGAAGAGACATTTCCAAAAGGGTTTAAGGGACGCAGGGGCAGGCGAGCAAAGCCTGCGGGGGCTCGACCCCAAAAAAAACCCAAATGGCCCTGAGAGTCAGCCCGCACTTGTTAAAACAGTGCGCCCGGGAGCTGTCTGTCCCTCCACAACAGTCTCACTGCCGCGGGGGGAAAACCCATCGGGCCCTTCAGCGTGGAAAGGGGGCTCGGGGGGGTTTCCTGTTCAAAAGAGGATTTCCCAAGATCTGCCCCCAAAAACTACGGGCCCCAATCTCCTTGCTGAAGTGGTGGGGAAAGTTTTCGAGAGGATCGGGGCAGGGGTTTAATCTGTGGGCCCCTCGGGAAAAAACTACCCCCTCTGGGAAACCAAAACAGTTTGGGTTCAGACCGGGAAAACGGTCCCCCCCCCTTTGCCCTTTGTGAGCCCCTAACCCAAAACCCCGGGAAAGGAAACCCCCCTGGATAAAGGGCCCCAGGAAAATGTCGTGGGCTTTACATAGGGGGCCCTTTGACAGGGGGGCCGGAGGCCTTTCGAAAAAACCCCGAGAAAAAGGCCCCCCCCAAAGGGGACCGTTCCTCCCCCGCTTCCCCCCCGGGGAACTACCTGCAGGGAAAAACCCTCCAGGTCGTCTTTAACGGGCAGGCCTCGGGAAGTCCCCCCATTTGGAAGATCAGTCCCAAAGGGCTCTGTGCGGGGCCCAGTCCTGGGGAAACCATCAAACGGGGTTACGTTTCTTCTCCAGCAGCTCCCAGCAGTCTCGGCTTACGTGATAAACTGTACTCTCCTGTCCTCCCCGCGACATGACAGGGGGTCGTGCTGCTGATGGGGGCAATCAGCAGCTGGGGTTTTATACAGGGGGGTACCGTTGGCAGGTCCCCCTTTGCCTCCGGAGAAGACACGGGCCCAATGGGGGTTTTCCTCGGTTCCCCGCGGGGGGGCCGGGGGCCAAAAGGGCCCAAGGTGGAAGGGGGAGGGCTGGGCGGTTTGGGGGGTTTGGCCCCCCCCGGGGGGGGCCTTTTCCCACCCCGGGAACCGGGCCCCAAAGGGGTTCCGGAAGGAAGTAGGGGGACCCGAAACTAATTTTGGACGGCCACGAAAAACCCTCTTTTCCAAAAAAGGGCCCCCCGGGGCCCCGCCCCATTGGCGGGGCCTTTAACCACGGCCCGAAGGGAGGTCCCCCTTTTGGGGTTTCCAAGGCCCGGGGTCGGGCCCACCTGGGGTTGCGCCCCCCCGGGATTGGGGCCCCCGACAGGGAAACCGGGCACCAAGGGTGGGGCCTTGGGGGAATGGGGTCCTGGCAGGACCCCCCGCCCCCCCCCCCCCTTTTCCGGTGGTGGGTCCCCTTTGGGAACCCGCGGTGTCCCCCTTTTTGGTTTTCCCCAAAAGGCACGGGTGAGGGCCGTCCCCCTTGGGGGAAAAGCCCCCGGAAGCCCCCCCGAGGCCCCCGGTGTTCAAGTGGGGAGCAAACCCCCCCCCTTTGCCCCCCCCCCCCCCTTTTTCGGTTCCTGGGGGCCCCCTTTTGGGGGCCCCCGGGCCCCTCACCCCCAGGATTCCAAACCCAAAAAAATTTTGTGGTTAGCGCCCCCCCCAACCGGGGGAGCCCCAAAGTCCCCCTGGGTAGTAACGTGTAAACCCCATGACCCCCCAACAGTGCCCCCCCTTTTTGTGTTGGGGGGTTTTTTAGTTTTTTTAGGCCTTTTTATGGTTCCCCCCCTTTTACGAATTCCCCAACCCCCCTTTTGGGTTTAGAAGAATGTTTAAAAAAAAAAAAAAGACGGAGCGGGGCGACGGAGGGGTCGGGAGAAAGAGGGGAAAAAGAGAGGAGAGAGAGAGAATGGGAAAGAATGAGAGAGAGAGGGGAGAAAAGAGAGAGAAGACGAAGAGAGAGAGAGGAGGGGAGAGAGGAGAGAAAAGAGAGAGAGAGAGAGAGAGAAAAGAGAGAAAAAGAAAAGAAGAGAGAAAAGAGAGGAAGAAAATTTTTAAAAACAAAGAATTTAAAAAAAAAGATACAAACAAATAAACTACTGAAGAAAGAAAAATGTACCAACTTGTCATGTGTTTCAACGTCTTTGTGCTTTTACACACACACACACACACACACACCCACCAAAAAAGGGTCCCAAAAATGTTTCCATCAATAAAAAGAAGAAAAATAACGAACCCAATATCATATTCTTTGTTTTTTGTTGGGTTTCCGGGCGTCTTTTTCCCATTTCATTTTCGGGTAGTGGAAAAAGGTTTAAAACTTTGTTAAGTTTTTGTCAGAAAAATTTAAACCCTTTGGGCCCAACTAGTGGGTACTAGTAGTACTACTGAACTGTATGCAGTAGTCTTGCCTTGGTCATCTAATTGCTGGACAGATGACGAACCTTTCACGTGTGAATATGTCGCTTTTCGTCTATTTCATAGAATGGTAATGGAATCCCTAAAAAGCGAACCCCAAACCATTTAATTGAGGGCCCTTTAAAAGTAATTTGGGTTTTTTCATATTCCGTTTCCAATCTTTAAAATTTTTTTGAACTTTTTTAAACTTTTCGATCCTAAGAACAATCAAATCCTGTTTTACCCTTTCATATTAGGACTATAACTTTAGAACTGTCCTATTTATCTCTGAACTTTCATTTATACATTTGCACCCCTTTTAATAATTATTTTCTTGCTTATAATTATTTATCTCGTATTTGAAACAAGTTTAATTTCCCAGGGAAAACAAAATTTCCCTAGAACCCTTTAAACCTTTCCCCAAATTTTGAACCATTAAAATAAACGTTTTTGACTCTCCCTTTCATCTCTCGAACTGTCATATGAAAAGGGGCCTTCCGGAGTTTGTGTGAAAAGGTTAAGGAAGAGAAGAGTGAGGAAGGCCCGGGGGAGGGGAGTTTAAAGAAAAAGAGTTAGGGGGGGGAAAAGTGAAAAGAGATGAGTTTTGGGAAAGGGGGATGGGCCCAGGAGGAGGGGAGGGAAAATAGTGGGCTGAGTGGAAATGAAGGGTTTGAAAAGAAGCGAGGGGAAGGAAGGGGGGGAGAGAGAGAAAGTAAATAAAAAAATGAGGAAGACAACAGCTGAAGAAGATGCGAGGGAACAGATGGAGAAATCATACGAAAGACCATCATGGTGAGTGAAAATAGGAGGAAAAGTTAAAGAGAGAATTATGTACGATAAATGAAGAAAATTATTATTATTAGGTGTAAGAGAAGAATGCACGTTATTAGGAGGATAAGGAATGTGGAGGGTGATACAGCGGAAGAGGAGGAGGAGGAATACATAGAACGAACATATACCGGGAGAACTATTAGTCTACAACTGGGGTATCTGCTGAACTACATACTACTAATCATCAAACTACATTTAATGAACAGTTAGAAAAGGATACCATGCCCGTAGTGAAGATAGGAACATGGAAGTTTCGTAGTGAAGAATGAGAGAATATGAAACATGCTAACGAAAAATACCCCAACACCAAACGATCCTGGGGGTGTTATAAAATTTTAAACCCCGAGGCAATTTTTAAAAAAACCCTTATTGTGCGATACCCGCATGTATCTATTATGTAATAGTCATGTAATTATTATCTTACAGGGTGCAGGTCATTTGGTACTGAAGCGATTTGGTTTTCTGAGGCAAATGATCACGAAATTCACTTCGTCCCCGCCCCCAATGGGGAAAAGGATTAAATTTTGGGTTTAAACCGCTAGGCCCCCGAGTCAATTGGACCCCAAATCGAAATGGCCACAGTTCAGGTTCGTTTGGGAAATGGCCACAGATAGGACCAAAACCGGGGGGGGGGGGGGGGGGGGGAAAAAAGGGAAAGTGAGAGAGAGAAGAGAGGGGAGGGGAGGAGAGAAGGGAGAGAGAAGAGACCTCACCCGCCCCCCCGCCTGCGCACAGGCACATTTCCATTACAACCTTTAATCCCTACATCCCCGTTTCACCCCCTCTCTAACCTCTCTCCCCCTCTCCCTTTCCCCATTTTCTCGCGCACACACACAACCCCCGCAAAAAAAAAAAAATACGCAACTATACGCACACACACATGCATTTTAAAATGATTATAATATTGATGATATGAAAATTTATTTAAAATCCCAATATAGGCGTTTCCCGCCTCTGGCCCCCTTTTCTTTTGGGTCAGTTCTTGCGGCTGGAAAAGTTTGGCCCCGCCCAGCCAAAGTGCTTTTTAAAAAAACCCAGTGGGCATAACATACCCTAAGGTGATGACCGGGAAAAAAAAAAACCCTTGAATTTTCCTTTTCCTTATAGGGATTTAGAAAATAAGTAAAAAATAAAAAACTGTAAAAAAAAAATCGAGACATTTGGGGCTTTTCCCCCCAGAGTATCTTTTGACAAACTAAGTGACTATTTCCCGAATTTTTGGGGGATGATTGGGGACTGGGTGATTCCTAACTTCCGACTGGTGACAGTTAGGATGAGAAATAAAGAGTGAGTCAA
>JACEEZ010007411.1:130000-132500 GCA_016584305.1 Chionoecetes opilio | reverse complement strand
CCTTGTCTGAACAATTTTCAGTGCCTTCACGGATATTTCATTTTACAAGTTAAATTTGTCTTTCATATTATTTGTATTATCTCTCCGTTGGGATTGTATTCCTCGCTCTTTGCATCAGTGTCCCTGCGCATTCGGTCAGCGGTTCGAGTCCACCAAGTTTTTCCTGGCGTGGTGGCGCTTTGTATAGTCAATAACCTTGTAGTTGGTACTTGCAAAGTGTCTAGATAGGATCAAAGTATATATCTTTGCATCGGTTGTTCCATTTTCATCTGATTTCGTCAATTTCATCCACTAAACCACTCACAATCCATCAATTCACTCCTGGAAGCATTGATTATTTTACTTCTTCATTCAGTCAGTTTGTCAGTTAGTGGGTCGGTAATATGATGCGTAAATCAGTTTGTCTGTTAGTCAGAAGGTCAGACAGTCGATATGTGAGTTTGTTTGTTGAGTAGTTTGTTAGATGGCTATTCTTCCACTAACTTAGTGGAAGTGGCACTCACTCATCCACATACTCACCCTCTCATCCACATACACGTTCACTCATCCACATATCCACCCACTCATTCACATACCCGTCCAGTCATCCACATACCAGCCCACTCTTCCAAATACCCATTCACGCATTTACATACCCGCCCACACATCCCTATACCCGCCCACTCATCCACATACACATTCACTCATCCACATACCCGCCCACTCATCCACATACCCGCCAATTCATCCAAATATACATTCACTCATTCACATTCCCGCCCACTTATCCACATACCCGCCCACGTCTTTTTTTTTCGTTTCTTTTATTATAATTATTTTTTTATTATTTTGATTTTTTCTACTTCACAAAGAACTGGCCAAGGGCACACAAAAAAGGGTAACACAAAGCCCGCTTAGTTTCCAGTTCCTATAAAGAAGACAGTAAGAGAATAAAATAAAAAAGAGGGGTGAGCCAGTTTAGTTCGGAAGGTGTCTTGTTACTCCTCTTTTGAAAAGATTTAAGTCATAGGAAATTGGAAAAATAGAAAAAGGAAGAGAGTTCCAGAGTTTACCAGTGAAAGGGATGAAAGAGTAAACATACTGATTAACTCTTGCATTAGTAAGATGGACAGAATAGGGATAAGAATGTGTAGAAAGTCTTGTGCAGCGAGGCCGCGGGAGGGGGAGAGGCATGCAGTTAGCAAGTTCAGAAGAGCAGTGAGCATGAAAATAACGGTAGAAGAGAGCAAGAGAAGTAACATTGCGGCGGTGATGTAAAGATTGAAGACAGTCAGTCAGAGGAGAGGAGTTGATGAGACGAAAACCTTCTGACTCAACCGTGTTTAGGAGAGCTGTATGAGTGGATCCTCCCCAAACATGTGAGACATACTCCATACATGGGCGGATAAGGCCCGTGTAGAGAGCAAGTAATTCGGAGGGAGAAAAAAAAGGACGCAGACGCCACAGGACACCTAACTTCTTAGAAGCTGTTTTAGCAAGAGATGAGATGTGAGATTTCCAGTTCAGATTTTTAGTAAAGGATAGCCCTAGAATGTTCATTGTAGAAGAAGGAGACAGTTGAGTGTCATTGAAGAAGAGGGGATAGTTATCTGGTAGGTTTTGTCGAGTAGATAGGTGAAGAAATTGGGTTTTTTGAGACATTGAAAAAAACAAGGTTTGCTTTTCCCCAATCAGACATTATAGAAAGATCAGAAGTTAGGCGCTCGGTGGCATCTCTCCGTGAATCACTTAGTTCCTGTTGAGTTGGACATCAAATAAACGACGTTGAAAAATGCAGGGTAGAATCATCAGCGTAGGAGTGGATAGGTCTTTGAGTAAGACTTAGAAGATCATTAATGAATAATAGAAAGAGAGTGGGTGATAGGACAGAACCCTGGGGAACACCACTATTGATAGATTTGGGAGAAGAACATTGTCCGTCTACAGTAGCTACAATAGAACGGTTTGAAAGGAAACTTAAGATAAAGGTACAGGGAGAAGGATATAAACCGAATGAGGGTAGTTTGGAAATTAAAGATTTGTGCCGGACTCTATCAAAAGCTTTTGATATGTCAAGGGCAACAGCAAAAGTTTCACCGAAACCCCTAAGGGAGGATGACCAAGATTCAGCTAGGAAAGCTAGAAGATCGCCAGTAGATCGCCCTTTACGGAAACCGTACTGACGATCAGATAGAAGATTGTGAGCAGATAGATGCTTAAAAATCTTCTTATTAAGTATAGAATCAAAAACTTTAGAAAGGCAGGAAGTCAAAGCTATAGGACGTTAGTTTGAAGGATTAGAACGGTCACCCTTCTTAGGAACAGGTTGGATGTGAGCAAACTTCCAGCAAGAAGGAAAGGTGGAAGTAGATAGACAAAGACGGAAAAGTTTGACCAGGCAAGGTGCAAGCACAGAAGCACAGTTTTTGAGAACAATAGGAGGAACTCCGTCAGGACCGTAAGGTTTCCGAGGATCTAGGCCAGAAAGGGCAAAGAAAACACCATTCCGAAGGATCTTAAT
>JACEEZ010007411.1:105000-125000 GCA_016584305.1 Chionoecetes opilio | reverse complement strand
GTTCCTCCTCTAATTCCCTTTGACTATCATTATCTCTTTATCTTATTTTTTATTTACTTTTGCTCTCTCCTTTGAACTTTACACCTTGACCTTGAACTTGACCTTTTTTTCTTTCTCAATTTGTGTCTATGCCTCGCTAATTATAATTTTTCTTCGTCCTTTGTTTTCTTATTTATGAGAGCCATCCTCCTCATCTTCTATAGTTGTAGGCTCTCTCTATCTTTTTTTTTCTCTCTCTCTCTCTCTCTCTCTCTCTCTCTCTCTCTCTCTCTCTCTCTCTCTCTCTCTCTCTCTCTCTCTCTCTCTCTCTCTCTCTCTCTCTCTCTCTCTCTCTCTCTCTCTCTCTCTCTCTCTTTTTTTTTTTTTCTCTCTCTCTATCTCTCTCTCTCAAAGTTAAAGTCAAAGTAAAAAATGTGTATTTGTCCAACTATAAACCATAGAAAATTAACATATCACAAACATCTTGGCAGAGCTCTTTTTATGTGAACATTTTTAAAGAGCTCCCAAAAATAATATACTTAAATTGCAATAATGATCTACGCTATTCTAGGGCACATAATCTGATATAATACATGCATACCTATTCATACTGTAAACTCCTATATGCCTTTTCATCAAGAGGTAGAAGTATTGCATTCACATATTCACAAACCCAAACCATACACACAAACACATACATACAAATATATACATATATATACCTATACAATATCACAGAAGACTAAATTATGTTAGGTATGTAAAGGTTGGGGTTACAGGCGGTGCAGGTACAGGCACTGACATTACAGGTGGTAGACGCTCGAAACAAGGCCTTAGAGGAACTCTGCAGGGGCTACAGTTTGTTATGTATACATATCACAAACATCTTGGCAGAGACAAATTTATTTAACATGGTATTTACTTCTGCCTCTTATCCAGTTCCGTGGACTAATGCTAAATTGTTGACGATTTTTAAGAAAGGAAATCGTAGAGACCCAAGAAACTACAGGGGAATAAGTATCGTGAACTCGATCGCAAAGCTCTATGATCTGATATTGTGCGCGAGACAGAACCAGTGGTTCAAGCCTTTTCGAGAGCAGGCGGGAGCGCAGAAGGGTCGCGGCTGCGTACAACATATTGTCACCTTGCGTCTACTAACAGACCTAGCTAAGAAAAATAAAAGAATGCTTTATATAACATTTGTAGACTTCTCGCAGGCGTATGACCTTGTACCCAGAAGGGTGCTTTTCACTGTTTTGAAGAGGTTGGGTTGCGGGGCAGTAATGTTAGGGGTAATAATTGCCATGTATAATGTTACTAACAGCATATTAGGAACAGCATTGATTGCCACAACTATAGGAGTAAGGCAAGGTTCTCTTACATCATGTTTACTGTTTATCATCTACGTTAATGATCTAATTAAAATTGTAAAGGAAAATTGTGATTCAGATGGTTTTTTGTCATGGTTACACTTGTTGATCCTTATGGACGATACGGTATTGTTATCGACGAGTAGGGCAAACATGATAAGGAAGTTGTCATTGCTATGTCAGTTTTGTAAGAATTAGGGCATGAAAGTGAATAAGACTAAGACTAATTTCATGGTTATCTGTGGTTCGGATGCTGACAGGCTTCCTATGATTGTAGATGGACTGGTTGTGAATCACTGTCAACGCTACACTTACCTCGGCTCACCCTTCACGGCAGACGGCTCTGCGTTGTCGGCGGTCAGGGCTCACGCTCAGGATAAGATGGCTCACTTTAATAAGTTTGTTTCCTTTTTGCATAAAAATAATGACGTGCCCTTCATTGTAAATAAGAGAGTGTTTGATGCTGTATTATTATCTGCTGTCTTGTATGGATGTGAGTCGTGGCTGAATGCAGATTTGAAACCAATAGTTAAACTATATAACTGGTCACTTAAACATATGCTGGGAGTCTGAGCTACGACTTGTAATGATATTTGTTACATCGAGTCAGGGTGTCCACCTATACAAGCTCTTGTTAAAAGTAGACAAAGAAAGTTTTTTGCGAATATGTACGCGGAGCGATCTAGGATGGATGATGACCCTTTAGGATTTGCTTTGCGACTCGTACTGGACACGAGATATAATACCAAGACTTATGTGTCAGATCTTATAAACAATAATATTAATGACTCTGCAGTAGCAATGGATACACTTAAAAATAACATCATGCATTCTGCATCATCAAGAAGAATAACCTACTTAAATGTCATGAATCCCAACTTAACAGTGCAATCTTTGTATATTGAAAAGCATAACATCAGGGAATTATATAGAATAGCTTTTACACGCTTCCGTGTGTCAGCTCACTCTTTAGCTATGGAGGCAGGCAGGTGGAATAGGAGGGGACGCGGCCGTCTCCCGGTGGATGAGAGGCTGTGTCCCTGCGGCAAGATACAGACTGAAGAACATATCATGGCTGAGTGTCCCTTATCTAGTGATGTTCGCAACGTTTATTGTATCAAAAGTATCTATGATTTATTCTCAAAAACAATGACTGATGATGATGTGTGTACAGCTATATACAAAATATTACGGATATATGCGTAAATCTTTAGGTTGAATGAATATTTATAATTTAGTTATTCATCATAATTATGTATTCTTTTGTTGGACCATAGGATATTTTGTATGTGAATTTTTTTTGTATTGGTGTGGTCAATAAAATATCTAATCTAATCTAATCTATATACTTACAGGGATTTATATACACAAACATACAGGGATTATGTTGGCTTTGTCGGTAGATATGTTTAGGTAGATATGTTTATCCCTACAATTATATATTTAAGGCATTTCTAATAATATCCATGTTAAAGTTATTGTAACTGTGACACGCCCGTGGCTTGAATGCAGCTGAGAATAGTACTCATATTATATAATTGCGGTAATCATAATAATAATTATAATTACATAAATTATTATTTTACTTTTATTACGCAATTTACTACTGATACTAACTGTAGCTTATGACTAAAAAACCTACTAATGATATTTTTAGTGAGGAATTTTCTAAACTCTGTGGTGAAAGTCAATCCACATTAACTGACGATAACACTGAGGCAAATAAAGTGTTGATTTTGATTTGAAAGAAAGTAGTGAGGGTCCTCGTTTTTTGCGTAGTGGTTCGCAGCACTTAAGACGTTCATCTGCTTCTTCTATCTCTTTCTTACCCCAACTCCCATTAATAAGCATGTCTCCTCCGACCGGAGCAGGTAGCCCCAGGGTAGGTACTAGTAGTTGTGTTTCTTCAAATCCTCAACCTCAGGCAGCTGGAACGATTAATTTATTACCTACCAGCGTATCTGTCAGGCCTTTTTCGGGAGTTGATGTCGATTACACAGCCCGAGAGTATATTGTCATGTGCGAGGACGCAATGGCTAATTCATTTATTACTGATGAGAGTGACAAAAGTTCATTTGTTCGCTCAAGATTACAACCAGGTTCTCGTGCTGCGAATCTCATGCAAGCTAGCACTTTTACAGATCCCCAAGCCAACAAAGATTACCAAACCTTTCGTTCTAATTTTCTAGAATCCTTTGGGAGTAACGCAAAGCATAGTTTAGTGAAAGGAGTAAATTTAGCTGTTGAGACTTTGCTAAGCGGTGCTGCTACCACTGATTTGTTAGATGCACAGGTGGAAGCAAACAGGATTTCGGTAGATTTCATCCAGTATATGAAGGAGAATGGCTGGACATAGGGAGATAACTTTTCACTTAGTAACAATCGCAAATTCTTTAAATTTTTTGTATACATCATGTTGCTAAGAGGTAACTTCCGGATAAACTCTCTGTCTCTTACTTATGGTCCCCAAGAAGTACTGCATGATTTTGTATTGAAATTAAAAACCAAGATAGAAGAGAAAGATGGTAACATACAAACAACTATGTCATCTGTAGCCACTACTCAGCCTGATGTAGCCGGTAGGGATATTGATGCATCTTATACCACAGTTGCGGCTATCCCTAGTTCTCAACCACGACCTATCTTTACGTGCCATTACTGTCAACAAGAAGGACACACTGCAAATAGGTGTTTTATGAAATTTAAAGAACAGCAACGCCAAAGAAAACTTGAAGCCGCCTCAAGGTAATTACCAGCTTCAAGGAACTCAGACGGAAACATAACCTCTACTGGTACACATGATCGTGTTCGATCGACGACTGCGAACCGTAATCCCACAAGACAAGGAAATACTGGTTCTGGAAACAATGCTGTTTCTAGCGGTGCGGCACACAATACTTCCTACTGTGTTGTCCATGAGTGTGAAGGACACTCTACGGATAATTGCTATGCGGTTTCAAAAATAAAGACTCGCATGCAGCAGTACCGTAATAACACTCAGTCGAGGGAAGCTGCGCGCCCATCACAAACCAGACCAGGCTAGCAAATACAACTGGTATAATTGATAATACTGCAACTCGGTTGAATGACGGAAAAATGCTCTCATCTTTAATTGCCGCTTGCAGTCAAGCCAATATTTTGGCTCTACCTACCAGATTAGGATCCGTGAGAGCATCGTTCGCGGTGGACACAGGCGCAGCTGTTAACGTGCTATCCGAAAAGGCCTACCTTGCACTAAAACGCGCGTCACGTGGCAGCCGCTGGCCTCTTAAACCAAAAGATCTTAATCTAATGAGAGTCACTAACGATCCTCTTAATATATTAGGAGTTGTTCGTCTGCCCGTTAGGTTGGGAAAAGGTACGCCTACTATTCGTTTGAACTTTTACGTGGCTTCTAATTTTACGTTGCCCTCGGACGGATTATTGGGTTTAGCTTCTTTGAGAGCGAACCGGATGATAATACATCCAGATACCAATACCATAAGGTTCTTAGGGAGGCATTTCAAAGCGATGGAGCAACCCATTTGCTTAACTTCCCAAAATAAGGTAGTTCCTTGTAATGCACTAACCGTTCCTAGTGTTCAGGTTTCTACTGATGAATTAATAAATAGAACACCGCCTAACTATGAAACAAATTCGCACGTAGAATTTGCTATTACCCTGCCTACACATTCGTATCATCAAACAACGGTAACTGACCCTAAGGAAATGTGGAAAGTCGTAAAGGCCACGGTAATTGGTAATCATGTTATTCCCCACCTTACGACAATGCACATTCCTGTATCAGTCCCAAATACCACCGTGGGCTGTGACATCTGTATAGAAGGCCCCAGCCAATTGAACAGACTAACAGTGGAAGCAACCCTAAGTGAAATTCGTGAAGGAAATACAGCCGTCGCTCTTGTTGTTAATGCGACTGGCGGTCCTGTCAAATTTCGACAAGGAGTATATTTAAGCCGTGCGTTAGCTTTTGACAGACAGGTAGTGCCAGAACCTTTAGACTTACTTACAAGTATTGTCAGTTCGGTAACTCCGTCGTTCAGCAACTCAAATTTGGCTCAAGCACAAACGCTTGACTCACTTGTCACAATTGTGGATTATCCTGAGCACAAGGCTTCATTGTTGCAACTGCTTAAGCGGTACCGTGATGCTATAGCCTTGCCCGGAGAACCGTTAGGTTCGACTGATAAAACTAACCACTACATTAAACTTAAATCTGGAACCCATCCTGTGTATATTCCAGCATATCGTCTACCTGACTGTCAAAGACAAATTGTTGATGAGCAGATTAAAGAAATGCTGCATCAGGGTGTTATCCAAAATTCCCGTTCCCCGTGGAACTCGCCTCTATTCCTCGTTCCTAAAAAGGACGGACAGTTTAGACCTGTAATTGATTTCAGGCGAGAAAATGAAGTCACGGAGGATAATAGATATCCTTTACCTGTCCTAAAAGACTTGTTAATGTCATTAGGACCTGGTAACACTATGTTCAGTAGCCTTGATTTGGTTAGTGGCTACTGGCAGGTGCCCATGGCTCCTGCATCTAGGGAAAGTACTGCCTTTAGCACTCCTAGTGGACACTACGAGTGGCTCAGAATGCCATTTGGTTTAAAGTCAGACCCTATTACTTTTCAAAGAATGATTAATAATTTATTTTCCGAAATGCTAGGCAAAAATGTCTATGCTTACCTTGATGATCTTATAATTTGCTGCAAAGACTCGGAGTCTCATCTTGCTAATTTAGAAGCAATGCTCCTGCAGTTGAAAGATGCTGGACTCAAGGCTAAACTGACTAAATGTGCATTCCTTAAGTCTAAAATCACCTTTTTAGGCCATATGGTTAATGGTGATGGACTTCATACAATGTCAGATAAAATTACTGCAGTTACAAATTTCCCGCAACCATAGAATGTAGACATTGTCCGTTCTTTCATTGGGTTATGTGGTTACTATAGATCATTTATATCCAATTTTGCAGCGGTTGCTTCGCCCTTAACAAACCTATTGAAAAAGGACGTGCACTTTAATTGGAACGCTGTACATGAAAAATCTTTTCAAGATCTAAAAGTCGCCCTAACTATGGCCCCTGTCTTGGCATTCCTGGACTATAAGGTTCCTTTTAATCTTTAAGCGGATGCCTCTGCATTAGGACTGGGTGCTGTATTAATGCAGACAGATGCACGCGGAAAAAATCGCGCTTCTGCGTTCGCGAGTAGAACTTTACTTCCGGCACATTCTAATTACTCAGTAACTCACCAGGAATCACTCGCAATTGTCTGGGCTCTAAAGAATTTTAGGGATTATATCCTAGGTTATGATATAACCGTATATACTGATCACGCAGCTGTCACTGAACTTTTTAAAGATAAAAACCTTTCAGGAAAACTCGCGCGTTGGTTTTTGACAATACAGGAATTCAAATAAACTTTTAAGTATTTGCCAGGTTGAGCCAATGTTGTGGCTGATGCACTGTCTAGAAATGTACATGTTGGATTGGTAACGTACAAATCCCCTGGAGTTCAAAAATTTTCATTACATGAACTAGCTGTTGCTCAACGTCAACATGACGTGTGGAGTAAAGTGATATATGCTCTGGAATCGGGTGACCAGTCAACACTGCCAAACATGCCCATTCCTTTTTCACAATTTTTCTCATCACCTGATCAGGTCCTTTGTAGATTTTGGCCAAATAAGCGAACCCAGGTGAGCCAATTTGTGATACCTGAGTCATTTGTACCTGTGGTACTGCAACTAGTTCATGAGACTTAGGGCCGTATTAAGGGGCCGTAGTTAGGGCGACTTTTAGACAATGTCCTTGGGACATTGTTGCTATTGATCTGTTACAGCTTCCTTCTAGTCGTCAAGGGTCTAAATACCTGTTGGTATGTGTTGATCACTTCTCAAGGTATGTTGTTTTGGCCCCTGTGATGGATAAAACTGCCAAAGCGATTGCACACGCATTGATCGCCAACTTATTTTGTCCATTCTCAACTCCCCGAGTTTTAATGAGTGACTGATTTGTAAAGTTGACTCTCATCACACACAGAACGATGACCACGGTTCAACTTTCATATGCCAGATAGGAGATTATTACTTGAGATCAAATTTATAACCCTTTGGTGTGTCTTGGGGGAGGGGTCAAAATGGCAGGACGATAGGGCTGCCCACTCGATTCCCCGCCAATAGTAGTCACAAAAGGAACGAGGCCAATCTGGATGTGTTTTCGCGAGCATCAGTGCAGCCTGTGCCAGCCTAGACGGTAATAGACAGGCCTGGCAAACCTCGCGAAAACGAGCTAAAACCAGTGGAACAGGTCAATGACTTGTACTACATCAGGTACGAAGGCACTCAGGTGAAGAAAGGCCGATGCGACCTGATATATGTACAGGAGTGTCTCGTATCAGCACATGAGCACCGCAAGGATTGCTGACCGGTGTTGTGCGGAACTCAGAGATAGACTCACCGTAACACCTGGGCACAGCACAGCAGGCGAGTACCGAGGTTAATATGGCCGGCAAGGCAAACACCTCAGAAAACATGTCACTATTTTTGCTATATCAGTGAATTGCGACACCCAGGACACCCGGTGATTCTGATAACAGTGGTGTACACATCTTAACCCTTCACGTCGACTCTGAATTCCTTCATCATCTGGCACATTTTTTATAGGCAAGATTTATCAATATTCTACATTTGGTAAGGTTGTTAGGATCCTCTGTTAGAGTCAAGGTTGAGTGATCGAATCAAAGAACAACAAACGACTGGCTGGTTTTGCCTTCGATAACTACAAACGTGAGCATATCGTGGCAGTTTTCAGTATTTCATTCACACGTCTCTGCGTATGATTGTTTGCTAAGCTGGGTTGCACGGAGGCCATCGCCACCACCATCCGTCACTGCTACATCGCCCACCGCCACACAGGCGTACGTCTGCTCATCAGGCGTTATTACGTGTGCAACAGTTTTGGGACTCAGGCGGAACTGGGGAGTGACCATGTTTTTCCTTGTGTTTATATATGGCAAGACCTTTTATCCTGCCGCCCTGCAATCCAGCATTCATAGAACTGCATATTTACCTCTTACTAAGTGTTAGTAGATTTTGTCTACTTGCATCTGGGCTTTTACTATAACAATGAAAGTATTTGTCGCTCATACAGTCACTACGTACTGTGCTAATAACAAAAAAGATAAACAATATTCAGTTATCGTTGATGCTGGAAAGTATGTTGTTCTGCTACGTTACCATAAATTCATTGTTTCAATGTACCACCAATGCAATAAAACCTTGTCAGGATGTAACTTGTGCATTGCGACCCTAACAACTTTCCAACAACATTATCATCATTACCAGTATCATAACTATTATCTCCAAAAAATAGTATATTCTAAACTTACTTGCAATTTAACCTATTAAATATATTCATATATGAATATCATGTTGATTTACTGGATGTAGAAGAGTTTGTTGAATAATTTTTATTATTATATCTGCATGACAAGTTAAATTATAAGGGTCAATGTGCTTAGGTGTTTTTACCTTTGTTTAACAGATAATATAAATTTGCTACTTTACCTTCAAAACTTAACCACTGGACACTAAACTACCATGTGTTTCTACCACAGGAATGTTAATGATGATGGACTTATCATTCTACAACCACTACCACTATTACAACAATTATAACCAATAACGTAGACAGAAGCAGCACAGGGGGTGAGTGACTGTAGGAAATGGAGTAAAAATACATCATCTGTATCATAATATTACAATTATTAAATATATTAACTAAATTGGTCTCATACTCGGCGGCTATTATACAAATAACATAAAAAACTGAAGTACGTTAACCACTATAAATATCGTTCATAATTATGTAGTTGATATTAGTCTCGTGAAACGTCATCAGAGTAAATTTATCAGCTAAATACACAGGAACAGCACATTATTCTTTGTTTGTATTTGTTGTAAAATAAATTTAAACAGAATATCACAATAAAAGAGAGAGTAAAAAAAGAGAGACATTACTAGTACACATACGTCACACTTCAACAATAGCTAGCTAAACACGGACTGATTTTCAACACTAAAGCACCGTTTCCACTTTTCCCTCACCTCCACACATCCAAAAGAACACTAATTTCCCCTAAAAAAGACATAAGAAGAAAAAGTATGAGGAAAACACGACACAGGTTTCCAAGAACACCAGGAAGAAGATAAAAGGTAAGAAGATTCATCTCCACACGTGCCCATTTCCTTCCCTCCTTTCCTCCCTCCCACCCTGCCCAATAAGTTACCAAGGTGTGACCAGCGAGAACACAAACACACAACACACCAAAATAAAGAGGTGAGAAAATAAAGCACCTGGATTTTTTTCGTGGTGGTTCCTGTTTTTTCCTCTCACACAAGGTGGAGAGAGAGAGAGAGAGAGAGAGAGATCGAAGAGAGAGATCGAAAGAGATCGAGGAGAGAGATCGAGAGAGAGAGATCGAGAGAGAGGAGAGAGAGAGAAGAGAGAGAGAGAGAGAGAGAGAGAGAGAGAGAGAGAGAGAGAGAGAGAGAGAGAGAGAGAGAGAGAGAGAGAGAGAGAGAGAGAGAGAGAGAGAGAGAGAGAGAGAGAGAGAGAGAGAGAGAGAGAGAGAGAGAGAGAGAGAGAGAGAGAGAGAGAGAGAGGAGAAGGAGAGAGAGAGAGGAGAGAGAGAAGAAGAGAGAGAGGAGAGAGAGAGAGGAGAGAGAGAGAGAGAGAGAGAGAGAGAGAGAGAGAGAGAGAGAGAGAGAGAGAGAGAGAGAGAGAGAGAGAGAGAGAGAGAGAGAGGAGAGAGAGAGGAGAGAGAGAGAGAGAGAGAGAGAGAGAGAGAGAGAGAGAGAGAGAGAGAGAGAGAGAGAGAGAGAGAGAGAGAGAGAGAGAGAAGGAGAGAGAGAGAGAGAGAGAGAGAGAGAGAGAGAGAGAGAGAGAGAGAGAGAGAGAGAGAGAGAGAGAGAGAGAGAGAGAGGACAGACAGGGGGAGGAGGGTAATGGTAGCTGTGAGACAATATTTAGTAGAGTGGATAAGGGAAGGAGGGGGCCCTGAAGGCAGCTGTGGGGCGCTTGTGTGGAGGGGGAAGAGGAATTACGACAAGATTGGAGGTCCTCAGATGCTCGATGAGGGGAAGGGAGGGAGGGAGAAGCAGGTTATGGGTCAGGAGGGAAGGGAAGGGAGGAGTAGCACCAGAGGGACAAGTCAAGATAATGTTTTTTAGGTGTAGTGAAATGGAGTTTTTTGAGGTTTTGGTGGTGGTGGTGATGGTTCGTTGTTTTTGTTGTTGTTGGTAATTGCTGATGATTTGTTGTTGTTCTTGTTGTTCTCTTCATTATGATGATATCAATGGTAGTATTAGTAACACATTTTCCAAGTTTCACGGATTTCATACACGAACATATCTTGAACCACACACACACATACACACACACACACACATACACACTAATACATACACACATCAAATAGTACATGCACATACATAGAAAGGAAGAAGCACAGAGAGAGAGAGAGAGAGAGAGAGAGAGAGAGAGAGAGAGAGAGAGAGAGAGAGAGCGAGAGAGAGAGAGAGAGAGAGAGAGAGAGAGAGAGGGGAAAAAAGGCAGTCACTGCATGTTTGTATACACAAAACAAACAGAGAAGGAAGAAAGAGGGAAAAGGAAAACGGAATGCTTATCAAACAAGAGCGACTCGAGGAACTCACAAAAAATTTCTCTACCACAGCAACGCCCCCTCTCCCCCACACGACCCCCCTCTCCCCTCCGCGCCTCCACTTGACTCCCCTTCCTTCCAATTTTCCCATTTATTCACCTCCCCTTCCTCTCCAGGTAGGTACATAGATAATCCTCCTAACAAACCTAATTTCTTTTTGAACGTCACTCACACCTCAACGTTTATTTATAGTTAGATTGATTATACTACAGAGAGAGAGAGAGAGAGAGAGAGAGAGAGAGAGAGAGAGAGAGAGAGAGAGAGAGAGAGAGAGAGAGAGAGAGAGAGAGAGAGAGAGAGAGAGAGAGAGAGAGAGAGAGAGAGAGAGAGAGAGAGAAGAGGAAAAGAGGGAGAAACGTTAACGACTCAATATTTATGTCAAAGAGAAATAAAGTAACAAACAGATGAGTAGTCGATAAGAACACCTGCCGTTCGGGATTTAAAACATTGACCCGGCGACGTGTGTGTGGGGGGAGGGGAGAGGCAGGGGAAGGCGGCGATACAGGGGAGTCGAGGCAGGAGTGGAAGCGGCAGAAGGAGGAGCGAGGTAAGGGGGTGGATCGAGGCAGGGGCTGAGGAGAGCTTATCGCTGAGCCTGCCGGGTCCTTCCCCGACCCTTTCCCTTCGTGTCGTAGTAATACCCGGGAGCATTTAAGCCTCCTCACTATACAAAATATCACCCTGTTCACATAGGACTAAAAGCGCCTTGTTACAAACGTAATTTTTTTTTTTTTTGAACTACTCCTTTAAAAATGTCAAAAATCAACCTGTCTTGGAATCTTGAACAATGAAGGGAACATTTATCATCAGATCAATGCAATATCAAGGTTATGACACCCACAGGTTTCCACATACCATCTCTGATGTTCTCCATAAATACATTTCTGCAAAATTCGCCGCCGACCTAATATAATAACGATATATAGGTCACCATTTTATCCTTTATTGGAAGTGGTCATCTAGATCCACGAAATCCATGTTCTGTTTCTTCTCCCCATCTCTCATGTTCCCTCCAAAGCTGGCTGTTGTGTTCATGTTCATGATATAGTTTCTGAATTAAATTTCGGGTGCAGGTCAAATGGTACTGAGGCGATTGTGAATGTAGTCATTTGAACCACAAGACATTTGCGTCCCAAGTCATAAAAACACAAGTCAATTGGGTATCAGGTCATACCGTAATGAAATAATGGGTTAAATTTCGCTTCGACTTCATACCAATGAATGAATCTGCCGCAAGTCTTTCAACTCATTCTACTGACGATGTAATGTTATCACACTAATGACGATGTGAACGTTCATGATCATAAAAATTCGAAACTTGAGCAATTACTGACAATTTTTTTATTTGCGAAAAGTTCTTTTCAGCGAGATGTCAATGGTCACTATTGTGTTTGGTTGCTGTCTCTCTATAGCGACCATGCTGCTGAATAAACCTGGAAACACCTGAACCAACATGTTAACTGCATGAAAGATCTCCTCAGAGACCCGTGACATTTTATTACCATTAGCAACCAACCCTTTAAGTTATCATTTTACTCTGGCCTTCCCTTACGGTTGGGATCCTGTGTTCGCAGCCTCATTTAAGCATTTTGTTTTAACGCATCTGTGTAACCTGATACCCTGCCAAGGCGTAAGAGCTGCTGGCATTATCCCACAGCTTAGCAGAAGGAAATGAGTTAATGCAATGATTTTTCATAAAGAAATAAAGAAATAAAGAAAAGTTTCCTTGCCAGAGGCTCATCTGTTTGAACCTAGTTGAATATCGAAGTCACCGTCTTTGGGTTGGTGGTCCCCATTCAGAGTATTTGTCTGATCATATATGCAGAACAATTTCGTATCACCAGCCATACTTCCAGTCGTTGTGTAAACCAGACTGAACTGGCTCTACTATAGCGTTTGGAAACATTCTCTCTATGTAGACTCACGTCTTCTATATACCTCCACGAAATTATTCTGGCTTGCCAAAACTCCTTGCACCAGGATGCTAGAAGTTAGTTAATAATACCAACTAACTTTTCGTAATCCTTGTAATTTCGATAAAATATTATCCAAGAATTTTCTTCTCAATCTTTCCATCTTCTACTCTCATCTTCAGATTGCAGCATCGCCATTTTATATGTATCTCTAATGATGTGACTTTTGTTCAAAATTTCGCAAAAAAATCAGCTTTGAACGCTTCTGGGATTTTCCTTTCTATTCATTCCTTCTCTGGAAAACTATGAGTCTGTTTGCCTTCCTGCCTTATTTTTTCCTAAGTCTAATATATCAAAACGTGAAGATCAGGACAGAGTGAATTGAAAGAGTTCGTTTACTTTGTTTCCATATGCTGAATTCAAGGAATATAATTTCGTTATACAAGCCACCAATGTCATAACTTAAGAAACGTTAGTCCTCTCCTCCTCATACACACACGTGTGTGTGTGTGTGTGTGTGTGTGTGTGTGTGTGTGTGTGTGTGTGTGTGGTGTGTGTGTGTGTGGAAAATGAGCAATTTGTAATGAATCTGTTTTCCATGTTGCTGATGCAAAATAACACTTTGTATAGCAAGATTAATTAAGCAAATGATAACAAAGTTAAGAAATTCACCAACAAACTAGTGATAACTGATTTTTCTGCATGTGAGAGCGAGATGTCGTTGCACATAAAGACTGAGAAGGGTAGACAGGTGAGGTCAGACGCGGGGATTCTGCCTGATGCGGCAAGGCTGTCAGATTAAGGATTCGGACGCCATCGTCTCCACCACTTAATTTTTTGTGATTTCCTAATGACTTACGATTTTCTTCCTGTCCATCGGGTAAAGCTTGTTCCAAATTCGATTATAAATATCACAGTTTTCAGGAAATCTTCCGCCCTTCTTGGCCTGCAGCAAGGCAGCCCTCATGCTGCCTGCAGCCATTATCCTGTGTAAACAATCAGCGCACGACCTAACGCCACCGCTCTTGTCCGTCCCCTCTCGCTTACTCGCTGTTTTCACCGTTTCACACTGAGCCACTTCACTTTACTTTACTGTAAAAGCTTATTCCCTGTTTTGTACGTGTTTGTAATGATGGAAACTCAATTTGTAGTGGGCAAGGGTTGCATAGGGTGATCCTTGCCTGGTTTACAGACCGAGAGACGCCAAGGAGACTACTGGCCTTGATGGCTCATAAATAATGAAGACTATTTTTCCACCATACAAACATTCCAAAATTCAAAACAATTTGTTCCTCCCCCAAGAATGGCTATAAAATAACCTAACGCGTCATCTTTCCAACAACCCGTCCACCAATCAGTGTATTTATGCCATTCCCACTAATGGCGCCACACAGACAAGTGTCCTGAGGCCCAACAGCCAACACTTGCCACACACACAGTTTTCCTGGTGCTTCAGTGGTGAGCGGACCTCCTCTCGCTCCCTCCTCTCTCAGCTGTTAGTCGTGTGTGGTTAAGATTACTCCCGCCATGGCAACTGCGAAGAGGCGCCCCGAGTAACCAGCAGACTACGGCTTCACCGGTCACCCTCGTACAAATGAAGCGCTTCAGTGGTAAGAAGCCTTCCTCTCCACGGCAGAGTGGTGTCACGGAGACGGAGAGACACATCCGGGTATGGAGAATCGTCAACCATGGCGAGTTTCCCAGCAGCTATTAGCTGGTGCGATGGTTAGAGGGCGAGCTCAAATTTGTCCTCAAGGTGGAGGTCTCCGCCACCGGAAAGTTCCTGCTCCGGGGGGCGAATTGAGACGCCGCCACCACCCACCAGGAAGTTGCTGACGGCCAACTACGGGGCATCGTGTTGGCACGGAGGGAACCCGGCATGAGAGGTGTCCTCGTTGGATACCCCACTGGCCTCCCCCTGGACACTGTATTAGAGCACCCACTCGTCGAGACGGCGGTGAGGTGCTCGTACAACGCGAGTTGTGGACGGAACCTCCCCGAGTCCTCACCCGGCAGGTTCAGCTGACGTTGCGGGGGACCATCCCCGCCGCCCTGGACCTTAGATGTTTCGGGACTTTCACGGTGCGCAGGTTCATCCAGGAACCCGTCCGCTGCTACCGCTGCCAGGCGTTTGGATACTACCAGCGCCAGTGTCAGTGGAAGCAGGAGTTGTGCAGAGTGCACAGCGGGGAAGACGCTACACGGGTCTGCATTCGCCGGCTACGGGAGGATGGAGGCGTGATGCCTCTAGGCGTGATGTATCACGCCTGGAACCGGCGCTGCCCCTCCAAACTCAGTCCACGGCTCACTAGCAGCCGGAGCAGAAGGAGGCACCACAGCTTCCACCTCGGCCAGCACCCCAGCCCCCCGCACCAAGGAGTACGCCCGAGGAGGAGGCCATCGTTACCAAGACCAGACGACGCCACCGCAGGAGGAAGAAGAAGGGGACCGAGAATGAACCCCCGTCGCCCCCTGTGGGGTACATGGTTGTGGACGCCCAGGCAACCCTGCGTCCCCACAGGACGCTGGACTTGAGTACCTCTCGCTGGACCAGGCCACCATGGAAATGGCAGTCATTGGAGGACTTTTTTATGTTTATTTTCTAGATTTGTTTTGCATTGTTCTTGTACCATAAATAAACTTTGAACTAAACTGAACTTGCCTCACTAGGAATTAAAGAAGTGAGTTGGAAAGACCCTTCACCCACCTCCTTGTAAGATGCTGCTGATTGACGAGGAGTAGAATGAGGACAAGGAGGAGGAAGAAGAGGAAAAGGAAGGGAGTCGAGAGGTCAGGAAGAAAAGTTGTAAAAGGTAGTAGTAGTAGAAGTAGTGGAAGCTGTAGTAGTGGGAGTAGTAGTAGTAGTAGGGGTAGCAGTTGTAGTAGAAGTAAAATTAGTAGTATAAGCCGACAACCAACACACTACAAATACATGAGTTCACCTTTTTGTCACCAAAAAATAAACATATTTTTTTCAAGCCAGTGATGTTCATAATCTCGCACAGGATAAAGGGAAGATGGCTGAAGTATGATTCACATAGCATTACTTTTTATAATGAAAATATGAAAGTAAGTGAGGTTTATTGGATACCACAAGGTGTAGGAGGAAGTTTGTTTCCTGTATATACGATGCACTATAGAAACGAAAATAAATAGAACCCTGTTATACTGTGGAATTTCCTCAATCTCTAATGTCTATCATATTTGGACCCGATAATTATTAGGTCTTGCACAACTACAATATTAATATGACCGCTTAAAAGTATAAATGAAAATATGTGAAAATTTGGATATTGATTACAAAGTTCTGGAGACAACGTGGCTTTCAAAATACTAGAACTATGTCTTTAAAGGTGGGGAAGTACCAAAATAATTGAACTTTCTGAAATCAAAACAAGATAATAAAGAAATAGTTTTTTTAGTTATTGAATTAGCTTGAAATCTCTGGTAAAATTAGAGGCATGACGTCTCGCAAATGGTAGACTTAATCACACGTTGAGGTACGTTGATTACGAACATCAAGACATGGATGAAACTCATAACACGACCACACACATATTGACAGTTCTAAGTGACATATGTTCCCTGTGGCGGTGTAAATGTTTCGAAAGGAGTAATGGTGGTAGTGGTGGTGGTGGTTATAGTGAATCAGCCGGCAGATCGGTGGTGGTGGTGATGGTAGTAGTGGTGGTGTGGTGATAGTAGTAGTGGTGGTGGTGGTTGTGGTGGTGGGAGTGAGTCGGGTGGCAGAGCACCACCAATGCGTCCACAACAAATTATTTTCACGGTCAAAAGAACTAATCTCCGTCAGAACCTTGCGCTGTTATAGAATATTTGATGCGCCACACAAGACTGACCATTGACGAGTGATATTGATGCGCCGATAATTTGCAGGGAAAGTGACATGAGGAGTAAACTCACCGCGAATCACACATGAGAGCCCTTTGACAAAGTCGATATCACAAATGCCATGAGTCTAATAAGTAAAGTTATAAATCCCCGTCACAGCTTTGCAACCAATCAACACTATTTTGACTAGTGGAGGTTCGGTTGCTTTCACGAACGGTACGATTGTGGAAGCATATGGGAGTGGGTGGTGGGGCGAGGGTGTAGGCTGGTGGGCGTGGCTGTGCAAGCGGTGGGTGATTACGGCAAAAAAACATACGCGGTATTGTTTCCTTTCTGTCTATCGCCACCGCCACCATGGATGGGGAGGGCTGGGTGTGTGTCGTTGCTGGCCCACTTTTTTCCGTTGCCGCGGATGCATTAATGATATTTTTAATTTTTATTTAATCTCCCGATGAGGACTAGGCCACGTTTTCTCACTGAGCTAACTATATTATTTATCCATTTGTCCACATTCCGCGCAGGCAGCCCTTCCCTAGTCCCCTCCAATGCTCTCCTGCCCACATGAAGGGGGAGGGGGCGTATGTGGAGTGACATTACTAAGGGAGCGAGGATAACCAGCTGAAGGGCGCGGCAAGTAAGGACCGACGGTGTTGCCTTGGCGGAGTCATACAAAGTAGTAAGAACACGCGGGTCACGAGGCGCTACGAGGCTGCGACATGAAACTCGGGGTTGTCTTGTGTAAAGGTCGTTATGTGGAGCGTATTACGAGCGTAATGAGTATAATACTAGTGGGCATAAATACCAATAACTGATGTGAAGGAGAGAGGAGAGACACAGTGAGTAGATTTTCAAGGAATGAACGAAGAAATGAGAAGTAATACATGATGCTGTAAAGGCAATAACTCCCACCACTCCATTATGAGCTTGATATACTGTGTTGTAAGTAAGAAGATAACATACCTGAAGGAGAGTATGGTGAGGGGGCGGTAGGATTTGTGCGAGAGCGTGTCTGACATGGCTTTGCCCCAGTAGTCATTCAAGAACACGTGCGATACCGGGTTGGTCTGCAGTACATCCGGGTTGGTCTTAATGGCACTCACATCGTCGTGCACAAAGTCCCCCGTCAGGCCATTCACGTACACCAACACCCCGGCGAGCCACACCGGCAGATACACCCACGTCGGAGGCAGCTCCTCACCCTCCCCGCCATCCTCTTCCCTGTTCGAGGAAGAGGAGGATGAGGAGAACGACGAGGAGGACACATACTTATTCCTCCATCTTGGCGAACAATTACACATCCCCAGACACCCCGCGGCGCCTTCCACGTTGTTCCTGGCAATCCTGGGATGGAGCCACAACCCCGTCCCTGCCCAGCAACTCTTGGCGGGCAGCATGTCCGCGCACTACGCCTTCACACACACAGGAACATATGGTAGCACGCGAGCACACGCACCCCACTAACTGCCACTATACCGTCGCCGCCTTCTCCTCCCCGGTGGCCGTGACTCTCTGCACCATTGCTGCGGGCGTCCTGGCTACTGCTGCTCCCGGCGTCTGTGAGGGAGTAAAGAGGGGCGGGTCAAACACAAGCCTGAGGAAACGGTGTTTGGACATGAAATGCAAAAGTGTCTCAAACCACCTCTTTAACTTTTTTCACTCCTTTTTCCTAGTAATCCCTCTTCTCCTCCTCTTTTATCCACTTCTAAAATTACTACTTCTAAACTATTATTACTGCAATTACTACTACTATTACAACCCCTTCCCCTACCGCAGTAAAGTGAAACATTAAAAATCGTAGCACTCGCACACAATACAGTCATTTAAGAAGTACATTCACTCCTCGTGGCCTTACCTGCAAATCATAAGGCACGTGACACCAACTCAATAAACCGATGTCTTTCAATTACAGTCCATAAATCTGATAAGAACATTTCCACGAAGTTAAGTTCTCGTGGATTATCGAATGCAAGCGGCTCCATCGTGAGTGTCGGATCTGTAACTCAACTTGAGAGGAGATGAAGCACATGTGGCGCCTTATATGAGTGGTCAGGGGGTGGTCCTTTTTATCGAAACCGAACGAATTGTACACTAACCGACCATAACCGACCCTAAAACCAGGGCTTAAACAAGGTTAATGTTAGTTCTGAAGGTGGTCGGGGTGTGCAGGGTATCTCAACATGCCCTTGGCAAAATTTCAGATTAATACCAGGTCGCTAGGTGGTCAAAACCGGCCATTTATATCTGCTTCTCCCGGGGCCAGCCCCGGACATTTGATGCCGGAAAAAGTGTCCGTGTGACACGGCCTTTACCTAACCTTACCTAACCTTTTCCTTACCTTATCTAACCTAACCTAACCTGAACCTTACCTTACCTAACCTAACCTAACCCCCCTACCCCCAACCCTACCACCCGGTTTCGTTCAGGTTCGGTCGGTTTCGGTAAGGAGTAGTACCGGTGGTAAGGGGAACTACTCTGCTGTACTCACGCATACACTCACACACATAAACACACACACACACACACACACACACACACACACACACACACACACACACACACACACACACACACACACACACACACACACTGGGTATACTCCGTAGTGTAGGGGTAGCACGCTGGCTCACAACCGAGAAGTCCCGGGCTCGATCCCCGGGCGGAGCGGAAACATATGGGCTGTTTCCTTAAAACCCGAGCCCCTGTCCACCCAGCAGTGATTGGGTACCGGGTGCTAGCCGGGTTTTGTGACCTGCTCTCTGGGGTTCTGGCTTCGCCAAAACTAAGCACTAAGGATGAATGATAAACAAATATTGATATGGAGACGGGGCCATACGAGCGTAGCTCTGGCCCTGTAAATACAACTAGATGAATACACACACACACACACACACACACACACACACACACACACACACACACATCATTAACCTTTACGGTAAATGTACAACATTGACCAAATAAAGTGAATGTATTATACATTTCACATTACTGAAACAAACAAATTGATGATAAAATAAAATAAATTATAATACGGTAAATATATATATACACTTTTATTTCGCAATGCTAATGAATTTTCTTTTCTAATACAGAGAATTTTTAATAATACAAAATATATTTAATCATGAAACTAATGGATGAAGAAATGAAAGATAAATATA
>JACEEZ010007411.1:85000-102500 GCA_016584305.1 Chionoecetes opilio | reverse complement strand
TACAGAACTAGCAATACATCAACTTTGTCAAAATATGTACAATGCACTAGATAATAAGTTGTTCCAAATATCAGTTTTTTGTGACTTGTCTAAGGCTTTTGACACTGTATTCCACTCCATTTTATTAGAAAAATTATTGGTTTATGGCATTCGTGGTCCAGCATAAAACTGGTTTAAAAGCTACCTAAGCAGCAGGAAACAATGTACAGTCTTTAATAATACTCCATCCTCATACCTGCATATTGGTTGTGGCGTTCCGCAAGGGTCTGTTGTAGGCCCTCTCCTATTTTTACTTTATATAAATGATATTACACGTAGTACTGATAAGCTAAAACTCCTACTTTTTGCCAACGACACAACAATTTTTCTTCAGGGACAAGATCTTAATCACATCAAAAATATATTAAATACAGAATCACTTAATGCTTCAAATTGGATAAAAAGCAACAAATAAAGTTTAAATGTCACAAAAACACATTATATGATATCTCATCCGCTGTTGACGCAACCATTACATGCTGATATTTATATTGATAACCTTAGGCTAAATAAAGTTCATGAGTCCAAGTTCTTAGGGGTAATAATTGATGACAAATTAAAATGGAAGTCTCATATATTTGAAATTAAGACTAAACTTTCTAAAAGCACTGGTGTAGTACATAAAATACGTAATAATATACCCACTGACTGCTTGAGACAAAAATATTTGACATTAGCATATTCGCACATTATATATTGTTTAGCTATATGGGGAGGATCATTCAAAACCTTCATCAATAGTCTTTTCATTACTCAAAAAAATTTGATACGTGTTATGACTCACAACCACCGTTATGCCCACACTAACACATTGTTTATGGATCTGAAATTACTTAAATTGCCTAATGTGATAGCCCTTCAAACCAATATATTTGTTCATAAGGCACTCCATACGCATACAACTGACACTGACTTCCAATTAGCTTCTTATAATCCAGACAGTCGACGACCACATGATCTGAGACTCCCATTATGTAGAACATCCCATGCACAGCAAGGCATCACCGTTAGAGGTGTTAGATATTGGAACCAACTGCCACAAGATCTTAGGAGCATTGTACCACTAAACACTTTCAAGTACAAATTAAAACAAAAACTATATAATGACTATTAACATTTAGGTGATTGTGAATATATATATTTTTTCTTTTCTTGTGAAACTCGGAAAGTAGTGATATATCACTATGTAACCTGCTTTTTCTTGTTTTTTTCTTGTTTTTTTCTTTAATTATTTTCTAAATATATTTATAAATAATTATTATTTGCACATAAACAAATTGCCCATTTGTAAGTATTTATTATAGGATCACACCTTCAGTTTACTTATGTATATTTTGTTTACTGTATAAACTAATGTGTTGGTTATATATGGGAATTTAGATTTATGTTTATTTATATAAATTATTTAGGACTATAAAATATGACGTCTTAAGGTTTAAAATATATACTAGCACAGGTCTGTACAAGAGCCTCGGCTCAATGGACCTGGTCCTCAGATATACTGTATGTACTGTAAATATATTTGTTTAACAATTGTAACAAGAGGTCAATAAATATATCAATATCAATATCAATATCAGCCTCTCTATGTACCTGAAAATTTTGCTAAGGTACAAATTACGTCTTTTCAACGTATTCACCAAACCCTCCGAGCTCACTTGCGTTCCTCAACCTCTCAGGCCATTGCACGCCAACATAAGTCAGCTCGCCCGTCCATCAAGATTGGCAACATAGTTTTTCTTATCAATTTCACGCGGGACAACAAACCTGCTCCAAAGCACCTCGGCCCTTTCCGGATCATTGCAAAAGCGGGAAACAAATGCACCATTCGGGATGTGGAGACCCATGATGACAGCACTGTGCATATGACCCATCTTCGGATGATGTCAGGTACCCTCCCTGACCCTCAACCCCAATCCTCCTCCCCTCTTCCCCGTCCATCTCCTACTCCCCGTCCCCTTCATCAAATGTTCCCTAGCCCTCCCCCCCCCATCCTTATCACACTCGCTCTCGGACTCGCCACTAACACCTTTTGCAAGCTCCTTCATATTTAGTTTTGCTTCCCTTTTTGTGTCTCCTATGTCTGTATATATGTAAATGTCTCATTTTTTATATGTATTTCTCAATGTCATTTATAAGTATTATGTTTTTGTTCATGCCACGATTATTTTTTGTAACACAGTTAGGTACACTATTAGTTTTTGTGTTTGTATAAGTTAGGACGGCTGAGGACAGCCGTATTAACGTGGCCGAGCATTATGTACTGTCTCCAATTACTTCTCTCCCTCCCATGTATCCAATTACTCTCTCTCTCGTATATGTCTCCTAATTCCTCTCTCGTATTTCTTCTCTCGCACCTTCCTTCCAATATTCTTTGAACTGGTCCGACTATTCAGCTGTATGTTAGGTCTCAAGTCCCTAAGGAATATGTCTCTAATTTACTCTCCAATTACTCTCTCTCTCTCTCTCTCTCTCTCTCTCTCTCTCTCTCTCTCTCTCTCTCTCTCTCTCTCTCTCTCTCTCTCTCTCTCTCTCTCTCTCTCTCTCTCTCTCTCTCTCTCTCCCTCTCTCTCTCTCTCTCTCTCTCTCTCTTAGCACCTTAAACTTAAATCCCTTTGTTCTACAGCGACACTACACCTGTCTCTGATATTTTTCATATTGTATCGGCTTGACCAAAAGTGTTTTTGGTAGCCACCAGACGGCTAGGAGTCAGTGAGTAGTTGACCTTAGAACATACCAGTCATATTTCGTGCCTGTACTCATTGTACGTCCTTGTGTACGCTAGACTAAGACTGTGAATAATATACCAGAACTGGAGTTGTGTGTATTTCCTGTCCCAACAGTGTAAGAATATTGAACAAGCAATTAAAAGGCCTGAGTCAATTCACGGCACCAAGAACAATACAGAACTACAAACGGTAAAAAGTGTACAAAGAAATAAGGTATATATATATATATATATATATATATATATATATATATATATATATATATATATACCTTATTTCTTTGGATAGATATGTTTTTAGATAAAAAAATTATCAGTTTTTTTCTTTATTTTTGGGATGTTATATATTATAATATATATATATATATATATATATATTATATATATATATATATATATATTAATATATATAATATATATAATATATATTATATATATATATTATATATAATATATATATATATATATATATATATATATATATATAAAATCCCAAAAATAAAGAAAAAAACTGATAAAAAAAAATATCTAAAAACATATCTACGTGTAGTTGTATGTATCTGCGCATCTCGACATGTAGCACGAGTTTGTACGGCTACGTACGTATATGTCGTATAATGGGGACACGCACTTGCGTAAATAAATGGTTTTCGTTTACGATAGCTTTAAACTATATCGGGACTTTCCTCGTGTGTTGACATTCACTTTGTAAATATTACCGTGAGTTGAGGACCCGCCCCCGCTATTACTGCCGGATTGGGCGTGTTTGTGTGTGTGTGTGTGTGTGTGTTCTGTGAGTATTCTTTATTTTGGGGATGTTTTATATGTGTGTGTGTGTGTGTTTTGCGATTATCCCCCATTGAACTTTGAATAGTGTGGACTTTTTTTCATTTTTATCCAGATTGGTCATTCGTACTCCATGCACCTGATTGTGGAGATTAAACACACACACACACACACACACACACACACACACACACACACACACACACACACACACACATACACACACACACACATACAAACATACACACACACACACACACACACACACACACACACACACCGCCACGATGGTCAAGTAGATATATTGTTGGCCTGTCATTCTGTGATTTGCCTGTTCGAATCCTTACTGCTCCCGGGGTTTTTTCGCTGACAAACTCGGGCGGTTACTGTCCCCCTTGAGAAAGGGGATGGGTGTGTGTGGTGTCTGATGTGTGTGTGGTGTCATTACCCAAAGATTGATCATAACAGTTCCAAGCTTGCACCGGGAGGGTGTAACTGGCGATCGCGAGCCCGACTCGCGTTGTAAGACCAGGGGTTAATGACACACACACACGATCGCACACACACGCACACGCAAACACACACACACACGCACGCACACGCACACACATAAATTTTGTCGTTGGCAGCGGACTGTCCTCTTCCTTGGCCATTTTCTCTGCGTCTTCATTTCTATTCCTTTTATTCCTACTCCTATCCCTCTTAAATTGCTCCTGCTCCCTTTTAGTTATCCATTTCTTATCTTGCAACGCTACTCCACTGCCCTTTCCTAACTTCCATTATTCTTCGTTTTATATTCTACAGCATTCGTTTCTTTGTAAATGTTGTTCTGCTTTCTCATGTCTTGCTATATATTTTACTTCCTACAAAAGTATCCGAGTACTCTCACCCCACTTCTTTTTACCACCTCTGAACTATGTCTCCCATCTATGTCTCTTTCTCAAGCTCTCTCCTCCTCTCCCTCATCCCTTTGCCCACCTACCTGCTCGCGCCTCCCCAAACCTCATATAATAATGTAACACAGTTTTAGACGGACACTTGTTCCATTATTCTAACGGAATGGGGCAGCAGGCTGTTCCTCGCGCCTCCGCGACACTATAAAATATGTCCTGCTTTTTGTTCCACTTCACGGAAAAGAGAGAGAGAGAGAGAGAGAGAGAGAGAGAGAGAGAGGAGAGAGAGAGAGAGAGAGAGAGAGAGAGAGAGAGAGAGAGAGAGAGAGAGAGAGGAGATGAGATATGAGGAAGAGAGTAGTAAATTATATATATATAATATATATATAGATAAGTATATATCAGAATATAAGAGAAATATAGAAATATATATAATACACAAGATAGAGAGAGGAGAGAAGAGAGAGAGAGAGAGAGAGAGAGAGAGAGAGAGAGAGAGAGAGAGAGAGAGAGAGAGAGAGAGAGAGAGAGAGAGAGAGAGAGAGAGAGAGAGAGAGAGAGAGAGAGAGAGAGAGAGAGAGAGAGAGAGAGAGAGAGAGAGAGAGAGAGAGAGAGAGAGAGAGAGAGAGAGAGAGAGAGAGAGAGAGAGAGAGAGAGAGAGAGAGAGAGAGAGAGAGAGAGAGAGAGAGAGAGAGAGAGAGAGAGAGAGAGAGAGAGAGAGAGAGAGAGAGAGAGAGAGAGAGAGAGAGAGAGAGAGAGAGAGAGAGAGAGAGAGAGAGAGAGAGAGAGGAAAAAAATACATATAATATACTATAGCAGTAGTCGTGTCTCTGTCTGTCTATTTTTGGTAGCCGAAACTTTAAATTCAATTTTGATGGGAGTAGACTAAAAACAATCGGAAATTAATCGCAGGTGGTAAGCGGTGGTGGCCCATGTCATTGAATAATTTTGAAGGGGGTTTTTGGGCTAATAACAATCCCCTGCGTTGAGCAGCGGTTGTAAGGTATCCAAACTCTGCCAGCGTTCAATTTATCAAAATTGTATTCGATTCCCGTCCGAGCACCAACCGTTCCTCCACTACTGCGCATCTCTGTACTGCTACCGGCTAGGAGGGCAGCTGTGTTTGCGTTAATAATTGTTTCTGACCACGATTCACCACCAGCTTCAGGATCCACGATCACTTAATCGTGACTTAAGCTGTATGCCGGCACTTGAATTTTCAATTGATTGCTCCATTATTGTGGCATAAGATGTCAATGTGATGCGTGCGTGGCATCAGTGCCAACGTGCTGCAGCTGCAGGTCATCACCAGACCGAACCAATTTTTGATCGATTGAATGAGTGGGTTGTCAGGTGGCAGATGGAATTTAATATTGATAAGTGTAGCGTAATTAATGTCACAAAGACTATGTGATTCAGTTTTGGTCTCCGTATTACAGGATGGAAATAGCCTTGTTAGAATCAGGGCAGAGAAAGATGATCAAAATGCTACATTGGATGCGTAAGTTTAGTTATGAGAAGAGATTGAAGCTATTAAATTTATATTCAGTCGTGAGACTGAATGCAAATTCAGTCGTGAGACTGAGTCGTTCAGTCGTGAGACTGAGTGAGTAAGGGGCGATCTGATATAAGTTTTTAAGTGGATAAAGGGATACAATAAAGGAGATGTAGTAAAGTTTTTACGGCTAGTAACCAGGGTAGAACAAGAAGTAACATATTCAAGCTGGAAAAACGTAAATTTGAAAATAAATAGGGAAAAACTGGTTCACAAATAGGGTTGTAAATGATTAGAATGGACTCAGTAGACAGGTAGTTAGTGCAAAGTCATTAGGGAGCTTTTAAAGGAGGCTGGATAATTTCATGGATGGGGATGAAAGGTGGATGTAGGTAGTGTTAAGTAACAGGAACTAACTCGTGTAGGTCTCACGGCCTCTTGTATTTTCCTTATTTTCTTATGTTCATAACATATTCAAAGATCAAACATATGTTAAAGTTCAAGGTTGTGTATCTGTTTCCAGTATGAACACAAACACGAACCAGACAGCGGGAGGGTGTGTCTTGGTGCTGCGGCGGATATGCGTGATGTGTGTGGTACCGCAGCTTATTTTTTAAAAGCTTTAAATTGTGTCTCGTATATCGTGATGGCTGCGTTTTGGAAAGTTGCCCTTCTCTTATTTTTGCTTTCCTTTAAATACAATTTTGGTCAATAAATGATTATTATGACAATCCGTGTTTATGTTCATTACGATCATTATTTTAAGTTGTTAGAATGTATGTGAAATCTATGTTTTACCTATCCACGCACATTTTTTTCTTTTTCCCCCCCTCCCCCCCGAAATATGCAAATCTACAGCCATGTCAGTCGTTTTTGGTGAAAAATTGTACTCATGAATAGAGAGTAAATTCCCTGATCAATGGTGAACGGACTTTTGTATGGGATATCTCGTGAATGTGTAAGAACAAAAGGTTTCAGTGCATGTTTTACTTCAAATATGATAACAATTCAGTTAAGGAGTAAATATTTAATGTATTGTTCTTGAAGGAAAAAGTATTAATCATTCAAGCCTCTACTTTACCTATTTTCGTTGCCTTACACAGGTACTTCAAAGATTTATCTTACTACCAACAGCTTCATTTAATTTATTACTGTACATGATTGTCTCCTATGTACACATTCTGCAATCGAATGATGTCTCTAATCTTGGTCTTGCTTGTATACTTCTTTGGCCTTATAAGGTATTCGAGGTTTGTACATTTTCCCATCGTCTAGCTGAACACTTTCACTGAAGAGGATGAACAATCTCCAAGGTTTGTGATGCCAACAATTTTTTTTTTCTTCGCACCAATACAGAAGTAGTCTAGAAGGTAGCAAGAACAATATGGTACGGAATATAATATGGCACTGGGGTCCATTAAAACTTATGATTACAGTTGGCGTTAATTGACTTTTCATATTTCTTGTGACACTCAACTGATTGGTTATCTGACAAGACGTAGAATATTTTTTAATCCTTTCTGATAGTTTATGTACACGTTCACAAAGTTATACTATTATTTCATGCACAGCGAAGAAGTGTGTGAAATATCAACAAACTCAGCATGCAAGCTCTCCACTGCCTCAGCCGTTTTGAATGTCCCAAGTTGAGTAGTTACATAAATTTTAACCCCATCATGTAGCTGAAAGATATCCCCGTCCGCGGTGGGCAAGCATGTCAAGCTAAACAAATAATCGAAAACGAAGGTGATAACCTTCCAGCAGCGTTGCCTTTTGACGGTTCCTTTTTTACAATCATTAATGGATGTTATGAAGATATATTGAAAAATTGCTGGAAACTGCTTAAAAGTTACAATGATTTACATTACTGGCATCAGCAGCGCCATGTTCATGATATCCAACGTCGCCATCATCATTATTGCGATCATTGATATTCACTGAGTTGTAATGAAATGTATAACATATCTTTTGTCCTTCAGCCTTGACGTTACCTTTGTCTTTTTCAATGGCCTGACGTGGCGTTACTTATTACTTCACCTGTTATCATAAACGTACTCAAAGATCTCATTCGTATTCTTTCTTCTTTAATATTTTATGTATATATGCTTGATAATACTAATGAAATAACTTATATTTTCTTGTATTCTATATCTATTTTCAACATTTTTGTGAAAAATATGCTAATTTTTTTTTCAAAGTTCGTCTCGATCAATATTTAATTCTATGCACATCTTGAATTAGCTGCCGTGTTTCACATCCTGGTAGGATATCAAGCCGGTAATTCCATCGTTATTGAACAAAATCGTTCCACATAACCTTCCATTAATCTACGTCGATGAAGGGAATCCATCAAATTTGGGATGCAGGCTGTTAATTTTACTTACGTAGGATAATTCGACTTTTAATAATCGGCACCTGTACCAATACCGTCCACCTGTGTCAATACCTAGTGTTCGTCCCACCGCTTGTCCGTCCCCTCTCGCTATTGATGACAAGTGTTGCTGTTTCGAGCGTCCGAGGCTCATCAACTATTTGTGTGGTGTGTCTGTATTGATAAGCGTCCTTAAAGATGTCCAGATCAACACTTCAAGGGAATATGAAACGAGAGAGAAAAGGAGAGAGAGAGATATACAGGAGGAGAGAGATGGAGGAGAAGAGAGAGAGAGAGAGAGAGAGAGAGAGAGAGAGAGAGATGAGAGCAGAGAGAGAGAGAGAGAGAAGAGAGAGAGAGAGAGAGAGAGAGAGAGACGGAGAGAGAGACGAAGAGAGAGAGAGAGAGAGAGAGAGAGAGAGAAGAGGGAAAGAGAAAGAGAAAGAGAAAGAGAGAGGAAGAGGGAAAGAGTAGTCCCTTTTACATAGCCGTGCATAGGTAGGTCCGCGAAGAGAATAATAATGATGAAACTTGTCGTTTTGCCTCACTCTGGAAGGCACAGCTCAGCAATTACAAGACTCTCTCTTTCTCTCTGTCTCTCTCTCTCTCTCTCTCTCTCTCTCTCTCTCTCTCTCTCTCTCTCTCTCTCTCTCTCTCTCTCTCTCTCTCTCTCTTCTCTCTTCTCTCTCTCTCTCTCTCTCTCTCTCTCTCTCTCTCTCTCTTTCTCTCTGTCTCTCACACACATACATTCAGTATTTCATGTCCTTATTATCCAACTTCACTATTACTCTCTCTCCTATTCTTACATTTTTTCATCGACTCAATATTACACCCCTCTCCGCTCACTCCTTCCTTCGGTGATTTTTTTCTTTACCTTTCCTTGTCAAGCACCCACTTTCCACTATCTAGTCACTACTTCAATCTCTCGTTTCATCTCCTTACCTTAATAAACCACTTTATCCACAGGTAGATGACATGAGTTTGTTTATATTTTCTACGAAGTTGTAATCCTCTGTCAATCTTCTTTTGTTTGTCAATATATCAGAATGACTGTATGTCTGTCTGCTGTTGTTGAATATAATCTGAGGAAGCTCATTGGTCGTTCATTTATGACGTGTACACGCTAAAAAAATCTATGTCAACGGTGTTATCTATAATATCACATAGACAGCAGATGGCAGCGGGTAGTGTAAACGTGAAGCTGGTCATAGAGGAGTCACAAACAATAAGTCAGGAGAGGCTTGTAGGCAGCGGGATGATAATACGCAGACATAAACAACGGCTATGCGTCCGGCTAGAGTCTATTCTGAACATTTACTCGTGTCCAGCCCGTTTACAAGCTTGTTGTGTAGGTCATAGTCACAGGAGGAAGACAGAAGTGCGAGACATTGCTCAAGTTTCTGTAACAATTTATCACACTCCTGTCTCTCTGCAGTGATTATGACCCACACGACAAGCCTATAAACGAGCCGGACAAAAGGAAAGGTTCTGACGAGACAAGGAAGTGCGAGAACAAAAAAAATCACCACCTCTACCACCACCACCAGCATTGAAACATCTACCATTTTCACCACCAATAGCATCATCACAACCGGTCATCATCTTTGGTAGTATCATCACATTGAAATTTCAGCATCATCACCATCATTAACTATTACCATCATTAGCCTGTTTATCACCATCATAATAGTCGACCTACCTACAGTAAAAAGTACAATAACAACTTAACCCGCTATTCTCCCTATTTTGCACCAATATTTATCGGATTTTCTTTTCAATTTTTAAATATTACTCTTGACTGGGCTGAGAAAGCGAGAGAGAGAGAGAGAGAGAGAGAGAGAGAGAGAGAGAGAGAGAGAGAGAGAGAGAGAGAGAGAGAGAAGAGAGAGAGGAGATGAAGGAGAGAGGAGAGAGAGAGAGAGAGAGAGAGAGAGAGAGAGAGAGAGAGAGAGAGAGCAGTAATAACAATCTGTCTATATTTGTATACGAAGAAAAGGTGACTTAAGACTTAATTCATCCGCTTATTGTTTATTCCTTCAATATGTTTTTCTTTCCTTTACCCATTATTGTATAGCTTCCGCATGACTGCCACGCCAAAATTAATGTGCAGACCAATTATCTGATACATTATACACACGCAAATGCGAGAAAAATGTAAAATGTAAGCTGTATATCTTTAAATATTCAGAGCCATTTACCAAACAGCCAGCTACTCAGCATAAATCACAGGTGAGCCAGCTGTACTTAAACACTATTTGACCAGGTTGTCTGTACCTCCACCACCATCACGACCACCACCATCATGACCACCACCATCACCACAATCACCATTATAACTGTCATTTCCTCCGCTCTAGCTGTCAACGCCCAATCACTATCAACAACAACAACAACAACAACAATAATAAACAACAATCAAAATCATGCTTTTATATTTGTTGTAACTTTTTCTTATATTTATAGTTTGTAAGGAGGGTGGTGACGTACATAGGGATACACATGAAGAACACATGCCACTGGGAAGGAGGGGATAGGAGGAGGAGGAGGAAGAGGAGGAGGAGGAGGAGGAGGAGGAGGAAGAGGAGGAGGAGGAGCAGGAGGAGGATTACATAGGATTACATAGGAATAACAGACACCAGGAGACCTATTGGTCCATAACGAGGGTATCTGCTGCACTACATACTACTAACTATCAACTACTTGTAAGAAAACAGTTGGAAAATGATACCATGTCCCTAAAGAGGATAGGAACATGGAAGTTTCATAGTGCAGAATGATAGGATATGAAAAATACTAACTACAACTACCACTACCACAACAACTAATCGATACGGGGGACTAGATATGAATTCGCATTATCAATACCCATTTACTTTACAGTGCGCGTCAAATCTGTTTTTAAATGTAGTTATTGTGCTGGCCCCGACAACATCTGCTGGTAACTTGTTCCATCGATCAACGACTCTAACATTGAAATAATTTTTACGGAGATCGGTGATGCAACGTTGACCGTTTAGTTTTAAACCATTATTTCTTGTTGTCACTTGAGTTGAAAGCTCGAATAGGTTCTCTTGATTAATGACATCAAATTATTTTAGGATCTTAAAGGTTTCTATCAAGTCCCCACGGAATCTTCGATCCTTTAAGGAAAACATATTAAGTTTCCGCAGTCTCTCTTCATAAGATGAATTTCGCAGGGATGGAATTTTTTTGGCTGCTCTTCTTTGCACTGATTCCAATTTGGCTTGATCTTTTACGAAACAGGGCGACCAGAATTGAACGGCATTTTCCAAGTGCGGCCTAACCAAGGACGTGTATAATTGTGTCATTCCTTTCGGAGTTTTATGTTCAAAGTTGCGTTTAATAAAGCCCAACATCATATTTGCCTTTTTACTGGCAGCTAGGCAATGCGGACTGGTTTTCAGATCATTACTGATGATGACACCTAAATCCTTTTCCTACTGTACTTCAGTTAACGATTTATTTTGCATTTTATAGTTATATTTGAGGTTATCGATGCCTATATGCATTACTTTACATATATCGGAATTGAATTTTAATTGCCACTCATCACTCCAATCTGATAGTTTGTCGAGATCACTTTGTATGAGTTCGCAGTTTTCTCTAGTATATGCTTTACCGCCTAATTTGGTGTCATCTGCAAATTTCGATATTCTAGATACAAGACCGCAGTCCAGATCGTTGATATCAGATATCAGAAAAAAGAGTAGGACCCAAGACCGAGCCCTGAGGCACCCCACTAGTAACATCTAACCAATCAGATGCCTCGCCATTTATTACTACCCGTTGTTTACGATTTGAAAGCCAATCGCCAATCCATGAACATAATTGCTCTCCTAAGCCATGTACCCTTAGCTTGGTTAACAGTCGCTTATGGGGAACTGTATCGAAGGCTTTCTGAAAATCAAGGTATATTACATCCGAGGAAATTTTAGCGTCCCAGTTTGAATAAATGACATTAAAAAAATCGCGTAGGTTTGTTAAGCAGGATCTTTTATTTCGAAATCCATGCTGGGAGTTTAGTATTGAGTTATTTTCATCGAGAAAAGAGACTATTTTATCCCGCAATATTTTTTCAAATAGTTTAACAATCACAGACGTTAGACTAATTGGGCGATAATTACTTGCTAGGCTCTTACTCCCTTTCTTGAATATCGGTGTCAAATTAGCTAATTTCCACATACTAGGAACATTTTTGTCCATTAGCGATTTATTGAGAATAATCTTTAATGGGAGCGAAAGAGAGGAAGGAGGAGGAGGAGGAGGAGGAGGAGGAGGCCATTATTGTAGCAACGGTAAACAAAATACATCACGATATGTAGACAGTCAACTTAATCAAAAAGGAGAGGTAAATGGCCCTCCTTCTTCCTTCCCTCTCCCTCCTCTCTTCCCTCCTTCCTTTTAAACAGACCTTCTCACTTTGCAATATTTTGGACGCAAACACCCGAAACATTTATTAAAATGTACATTACAGAGAGGAGAAACACAGGGGTACAAGACGCCCCCCCTTCATTTTATAGCCTGGTGAAAAAGCTAAATTATTCACTAAACGTCCACAAGGATGAAAGGGAAAGAGAAGGGGAGGCAAGGGGAGGAGAGAGATAAAGATAGAGAGATAGAAAGAAATCGAGAGAGAGAGAGAGAGAGAGAGAGAGAGAAAGAGAGGAGAGGAGAGAGAGAGGAGAGAGAGAGAGAGAGAGAGAGAGAGAGAGAGAGAGAGAGAGAGAGAGAGAGAGAGGAGCGAGAGATGAGAGAGGAGGAGAGAGGAGAGAGAGAGAGAGAGAGAGAATAAATGTAGTGGTTAGGTAAGTGAAATAGGTTAATAGGTGGTCGTGAATTAGGTGAAGTTAGTTGGTGAAGGTGCTTTGATTGAGGAAACTGAGGACAGGTAAAGGAATGAAGGAAAGGAAGGAAAAGGGGGGGTTGAGAGGGGAAGAAAAAGGCCGCAGGTAGGTTGAACTGCGTCAGGCGCGTCTCCCACCTCCTTGACGCTCGGGGTGTCACAACCCTTTATGCGGCCCAAGTCCGCTCCCTCATGGAGTACGCCCCCCTGACTTGGTCATCCTGCCCCCCCTCGTACCTTGGTCTTCTAGACAAGGTACAAAACCGTGCCCAGCGGCTCATCTCCCTGAAGGCAGCACCAGACATGCAGCTCGCCCCTCTACACACTATAGCCCCTACAGCACAGGCGAGACGTGGCCGGCCTGTGCGTCACGTACAAAATCCTCAAGCAGGGTGCCCCGCACCTCGCTATACTCCGGCAGCCGTGGGCGACACCTCACCCTTACTCCACCAGGGACGCCCACAAGAGGGACCAACAACTCATTGTTCCCTTCGCCAGGACAGAGACCTTCTTCCGCTCCTTCCTGCCGCGATACAGCAGGCTGTGGAACCGTGTAGTGCGACAGACTGACATGCACCAGGCCGCCACACTCCACATCTTCAAGTGTGCAGTGAATGCCTGGCTGATGCCATCTGGACATAATTAGTCAACTTATAGTTACCTAGTAAAGGTGCAGACTAAAGATAGTTATCGGAACCTCACCGGGAACTTTTGGCTGTAAAATTAATATCAAATGTAAAAAAAAAAAAAAAAAAAAAAAAAAAAAAAAAAAAAAAAAAGGGAGGGAAGGGGAAATGAGATGACAGATATAGGGAATAAGAATGAAGTGCTGAGAGGAGAGAGGATTGGAGAGGCAGAGAGAACATGTATAACGGAAGGAATGAGAGGAAGAGAAGGGAAAGAGAAGAAAGGAAGGAAGAAAGAAGTGAAGCTTAAAATAATAGAAGTGAGCGAAATGGAAGGAAGGGGTAAAGTAGAGGAAGGAAGGGAGAGAGTGACAAAGGAAGGGGAAAATAATGACGGGAGAGGGGAGAAGTGAAGGGAAGGGGAGAGGTGAGGAAGAGGCGAGGGGGAGAAAGCCAACCATAAAACCCGCTACTCGACACACATACTCATCGTGTCTCATGAATAATAATGAATGATAATGAGGCGCACTGTATACAACCACACACATGTTGACTAAACACCTCATGGCATGTTTGAGGGGGGGTGTTGTAGCGACACCCTTTTTTTACAACCCTTAGCTATCGCCTCCTCCCCTTCCCTATTTCCTTCCTATCCCTGTAAACTCATCCTTCTGCCTTAGTGACCTGCTAACCTTTCCTAAATACGTAACGATGCTGTTCTATAATATTATTCTTTAACTGTAATTTTTGTTTTCCTTTTTTCATCTATTCTGCGCATTGTCCAGTCAAACCCTACATGTAATGCTCTTTACCCACTTTATTCCTTCCACACACGTCCTCGATACTCCGCAGTCTATCTGCACACGTCTTCGGCCTTCTATATAATGGTATTTCCCTATTTTTTTGTCTTCAAACCCCTTACATCACACCATCAGTCCTCAAAATCTCTATTCTAATTTTTTCATGTTTTCAACTAACCAATTCTCCCCCCACCTCCTCCTCCTCCTAATATTATCTCTCTCTCTCTCTCTCTCTCTCTCCTCTCTCTCTCTCTCTCTCTCTCTCTCTCTCTCTCTCTCTCTCTCTCTCTCTCTCTCTCTCTCTCTCTCTCTTCTCTCTCTCTCTCTCTCTCTCTCTCTTCTCTCTCTCTCTCTCTCTCTCTCTCTCTCTCTCTCTCTCTCTCTCTCATCCCTCCCTGCCTTACATTCCTTCACTATTGCCCTTTCCCATTTCCCATCCCTCAGTTTCCCTAATTATTCCACTGCTGGTGTGGTATTTAATATTTTAATGTCTGCGTTTAATTGGGATGGGGTCGGGGTCAATAAATAAGGCTAATATGTAACATAGTAACAAGGAAGCAGGGCTACACTACCCTCCTTCAAATGGTACACTACTGGGCATTCATTAACATTATTTGTCCTGTTGGTTGTCAAGTTGTGGTAATAAAAATGGGTCACTGATACTAGTATGTACATATACATTATACAATTTTGTCGTATTAAATTCATCAGTGCACTATCTTATTTTGTATCTCTTTATCCTCTGCAAAACAACAAGAGAGAGAGAGAGAGAGAGAGAGAGAGAGAGAGAGATGAGAGAGAGAGAGAGAGGAGAGAGAGAGAGAGAGAGAGGAGAGAGAGAGAGAGAGAGAGAGAGAGAGAGAGAGAGAGAGAGAGAGAGGAGAGAGAGAGAGAGACAGAGGACAGAGAGACAGAGAGAGAGAGGAGAAGAGGAGAGAGGAGAGAGAGAGAGAGTGAGAGAGAGAGAGAGAGAGACGAAGAGAGAGAAGAGAGAGAGAGAGAGAGGAGAGAGAAGAGAGAGGAGAGAGAGAGAGAGAGAGGAGAGAGAGAAAGAGAAGAGAGAGAGAGCGGCTTATTTGTCCAACAAACGCCTTTCCGGTGACTTTTAGAGGCTGCAAAGGGAAGGAGGAAGAAGACGAAAGACATAGGGTGGAGTAAGGTGAAACGAGGAAATGGGAAAAGGGTAAAGGGAGTAGGAGGGGTAGGGACAAGAAATGGGGAGAGAAAAAGAGAGGGAGAGTTATGTGCAAGGTATGGATGGAGACAATGCTAAAGTGAGAATGAGATTATCTATATATATATATATAATATATATTATATATATATATATATATATATATATATATATATATAAATATATATATATATATATATATATAATATATATTATATATATTTATATATATATATATATATATATATATATATAATATATATATATTTATATATATATAGAAAAACGAGAGCGAGAGCGAGAGCGAGAGCGAGGAGCGAGAGCGAGAGCGAGAGAGAGAGAGAGAGAGAGAGAGAGAGGAGAGAGATCGAGAGAGAGAGAGAGAGAGAGGAGAGAGAGAGAGAGAGAGAGGAGAGAAGAGAGAGAGAGAGAGAGAGTTAGACTGTACTCTCACATTCACCTGTGAGAGGAGTGACCGCCACAACACATTCATTCCCATTAACCAGGCACTGCAGAGCATCGCCTCCTGGGGCAAGAGATGGCAAGTCACCTTTGCACCAGACAAGACCCAAGCCGTCCTCATCTCCGGCAGGCAAGATGCAGTCAACTGGGACCAACACGCCATTCTCTGGAAGGCAGAAAAATACACCTCCAGCAGTCAGTCAACATTCTAGGGGTGGAGTTCGACTCTGGCCTCACATTCACTAGCCACGTCAAGAAGGTCGCCAAGGATGCTGCCTGGAAACTGAGCTGCATCCGACGCGTCGCGCACCTTCTGGACGCTCAGGGAGTCGGCACACTCTACAAGTAACAAGTCCGCTCCCTGATGGAATACTCGCCCCTCACATGGTCCTCCTGCCCCCCATTATACCTCAGCTTCCTTGACCGGGTTCAAGCTAGAGCCCAGCGGCTGGCCCGGCTGAAAGCCCCTGAGGCTGCTGCACAGATCCTCCAACCTTTCCAGCAGCGGCGTGACGTGGCAGGTATGTGCGTCATGTACAAGGCTCACAGGATGCAGCTCCTACAACTGGAAGCGCTACGGCTCAACCCACGGGCACCACCCTCCAAAACTACACGTGCGACCCACAACATTGACCATCAGGTAATTGTGCTCTTCGCGAGGACGTAACATTACCTCCGCTCCATCCTACCGCGCTATGGTCGACTATGGAACACCTTGGTGCGCCAGACCGACCTGCACATCACTATTTCCCTGCACGCCTTCAAATCGGGCGTAAATGTTTTGCTGCAAGCGGAACCAACGCAATAGAACATGCAATAAAAATAATGACAAAAAATTTGTATTATAATATTGATGTTATATATTAGGATAACTTCTTTATATATATATACTAGCCGCAAAGCCGCCCTCCGGGCGGACTTTTTGGCTAGCTCCTGCGGAGGGCTATTGGTGGGCCTTCGGCCCACCACCTGTGTTTGGTGGGCCGAAGGCCCACCAAACATAGACTCTCCAGATAGCCCCTTCTAACTTTCCTGAAATCATGGATGTAGAAATGTATGTATTCCCCCCACCCATTCACTCACCCATTACCCATCACCCCCCACCCATTCACTCACCCATTACCCATCACCCCCACCCATTCATCACCCATTACCCATCACCACACACCCATTGGGCTCAAACCCCTTTCCCATCACCACACACCCATTGACTCACCCATTACCCATCACCACACACCCATTCACTCACCCATTACCCATCA